>QXTE01000060.1:7964738-8116815 GCA_003942145.1 Platysternon megacephalum | reverse complement strand
CACCCCCCCCCCCCCCCCCCCCCCCGTCCACCTCGCTGACCGGAACTTCTGGCGATATTTCTCTGCGAGCAGCCCCACCTGATCCAGGATGGCTGCCTTTACCACTTCATAATTCCTGGCCTGCTCTTCACTTAGGGCCATGTAGGCTGCTTGGGCTTCGCTAGCCATGTAGGGAGCCAGTTGCAAGGCCAAGGTTGCCCAATCCCATCCAGCTCCTGTGGCTGCCCACTCAAATGTGCCTAGGAAGGCGTCGGGGGTCATCTGTCAGGCCCATTTTACACAGTCCTATCCTCGGCACCCAAACGCCATCCCCTCTCATGGGACTCACCACTTTCTGCAGGAGCTGCTGTTGGTTGCCAGCCTGCTTCCAAATGAAGTCCTGCAGGCTCTTCTGCTGTTCTGCCTGCCAGGTGAGCAAGGCCTGTCTCTCCAGCTGGTGGGCTTGCTTAAAACTCTGCATTGCCTTCTGCACCTCTTCCTGCTACTTGACCAGCCATGGCAGAGTCTCCTCCATCTCCAGGCTGCCAAACACTTGCTCTGGCATGGGATCCCAGACAAGCCCCTATGTGTAGCAGGGTGTGGCAGGGCCCCCTTTGGGTCCTGACTCTACTAAGTCCACAAAGTCACTCTGAGACCCTGGAGTTACTATCCACTGGTGCAGTTTATTCACAGACTTGTTCCCACCACCATTTCACCATATACAGTTGGCCCTTAACCATCTGCAGGGAGGAGCTCACTTGCTCACTCACTTTCAGTGCTGACAGGTCAAGAGGAGGGGAGCTGCTACTACCAGAATTCCCAGCTGTGTCCCACAGCTCATGCTCAGGGGGCAGGATCTATGCCACACCCCTTAGTGCTGATTTGCCAGGAGGCAGCACTAAAAAGGGTATAACCAGTGGTTTGCCAGGTAGGATGTGAAAATTTTGCTTAGGGATATGAAATTTTGACAGCTTGTGTACTCCATAACTATGCCAATGCAGAGTTGAAGTTGCTTGGTGGTAGGTCATCCCCTTGCACAATGTGTAGTTGAGCGAACCTCAAAGTTCTGAAAAACAGGAAATGTGAAGTTAAGGTCACCCAATGAGCCCCATTAACACACACACAGTTACTGTACCAACCCCACAGTTGCTAAAATATACAAGCTCTTCACATCCTGTTCCCCACTCCCATTCATTCTCACCCACAAGATTCCATCTGACACTATTAAAGACTCCCCCCGTGTCATAAATATAAAGGGAAGGGTAACAACTTTTCTGTATGCAGTAATATAAAATTCCTCTTGGCCAGAGGTACAGAATCACTTACCTGTAAGGGGTTAATCAGTTCAATTAACCTAGTTGGCACCTGACCAGAAGGACCAATGGGGAAAGAAAATACTTTCAAATCTGGGGGGAGGCTTTGTTTGTGCTCTTTTGTGTGTGTTCCTTCTTGGGACAAAGAGAGAGACCAGGGCAGGAAAAATATCTCCTAAAAAGATCCTGAAATGATACATCTAAAATTACAGAAATTGTAAGTAATAGCAAGGAAATGTTTTAGATTATCTTTTATTTTAGCTTGTGAATTTTCCTTATGCCAAGAGGGGGGTTTATTCCTGTTTTGTAACTTTAAAGTTGAGCCTAGAGGGGAATCCTCTGTGTTTTAAATCTTTTTATTATCCTGTAAAATTACCTTCCATCCTGATTTTACAGAGATGCCTCTTTTACTTTTTTTTTTTATAATAAAGTTCTTCTTTTAAGAACCTGATTGGTTTTTCAGTGTCCTAAAAACCCAAGGGTCTGGTCTGTGCTCACCTTGTTAACCTATTTGGTTGGTATATTATTCTCAAGCCTCTCCAGGAAAGGGGTGTGACGTTGTGCAGTCTATATGGTTTTATAAAAACATGATAATAAGTGAATATAATGTAACTGGAATAGTTTTATAAAAACATAAGTGAATATAATGTAACTGGAATATGCTTCATGCAAAAGGTCTCTTGTAAGGTATCATTACAAAGCTTATAATCTACTGAGTGATCATCCTATTTGTATAAATGTACCACTCTTGTATCTAAAACTAGAAATATAAAATATAACTCTGAGGGCCTATTGTAATTATGCAAAGTGTGGGCCATTAATGGTGGTTTGGAATCTTGATGACTCCCATTAACCAGAGCCATTGTCTGCAGATGGCTGTATTTACCTGTGAGTCTTCCTGTATATGTGTGTGCTGGCAAGTGAGTAATGAAGTCTTGCAGTGACATGTGATCATGTCACCTGAACTGGAATCCATCTTTAACCTGGTGCTTTTCCAGTGAGGGGTGGGGGAACCCAGAGGGACAAAGGATTCCCGCCTTATGCAAAAGATATATAAAGGGGTGGAAGAGAACAGAGAGGGAGAGGAGCCATCATGAAGAATCCCCTAGCTATCACCTGAGCTGGAACAAGAGCTGTACCAGGGGAAAGAATTGTGCCCAGGCCTGGAAGGTGTCCAGTCTGAGAAAAAACTTACTGAAGCATCTCTGAGGGTGAGATTATCTGTATTCAGTTTGATTAGACATAGATTTGTCCAATTTATTTTATTTTGCTGGGTAACTTACTTTGTTCTGTCTGTTACTACTTGGAACCACTTAAATCCTACTTTCTGTGTTTAATAAAATCACTTTCTACTTATTAATTAACTCAGAGTATGTATTAATACCTGGGGGAGCAAACAGCTGTGCATATCTCTCTATCAGTGTTATCAAGAGCGAACAACATATGAGTTTACCTTGTATAAGATTTATGCAGGGTAAAACGGATTTATTTGGGTTAGGCCCCATTGGAAGTTGGGCATCTGAGTGCTAAAGACAAGCACACTTCTGTGAGCTGTTTTCAGATAAACCTGCAGCTTTGGGGCAGGTAATTCAGACCCTGGGTCTGTGTTGGAGCAGACGGGTGTGTCTGGCTTCAGCAAGACAGGGTGCTGAAGCCACTGAGCTGGCAGGGAAAACAGGAATAGAAGTAGTCTTTGCACATCGGGCGGCAGCTCCCAAGGGGGTTTCTGTGATCCAGCCCGTCACAAGGGGGTGAAGGGGTTTGGGGGGAAATTTTGGGGGGGGGGTTAGGGCTCCAAGAGGCCCCTCCCTGAATGTTTGTTTAAATCACTTGGTGGTGGCAGCAATACCGTCCAAGGACAAGGAAAGGAATTTGTGCCATGGGGAAGTTTTTAACCTAAGCTGGTGGAATATAAGCTTAGGGGGTCTTTCATGCAGGTCCCCACATCTGTAACCCAGAGTTCAGAGTGGGGAGGGAACCCTGACACCCCTAAAAAAAAGGTTGCCCCGGAGCTGGCACTAGCCAATGGTGATTGTTTGGATACACTCCAGGTGCAGTGAAGGTATTAGGTGAGCCTATGCCAAATGTGGGAGGCAGTAGTGGGGCCTGCTTGGTGAAGGTGTGTTTGTGATATGAGGACATGTCAATTGCTTTGAGGTTTGTGACACAGCTATGATTATGATATGAAGAGAGCTATGCTTTGGACCCTCCGATGTTTGTGAGGAATTGGAAGAGCTGCATGTGTACCTTCAGGATCTGGGATTCATCATTTCACTGCAGAGTTGTTTACGTTATATAATTAGCAGGACCCAGGAGTTTTATTACAAAGAGTATTGTCAGTAGCGAGCTGGGAGATGAGACAGTCTAAGCATTTACTATCTGCAAGCACGCCAGGTAAAGTGAGTGTGCCCAGTGTCAGGTGTAGCTATACTGAATGGTGGAGGCAGTAGTTACCTCTGCTGGGTAGAGATGTGTTTATGAGATCTGTGGATTACTTTGAGGTGTGTGAGAGAGCTGTAATTGATGAGATCTGTTTTCCACCCTCTCACATGTGTAAGGAAAGGGAAGAGGTGCACGTGTACCTTCTGGATGTCATATGCATCACTTCTATGCAGAATAGCATAGGTTATGTCTGTAGCAGGGCATAGGGCCTTTTTTTATAAAGGATATTGTCAGCAGTGAAGTGGAATATGAGAGGATTCTAATGCTTTAATGGTGGCTAAATGAAAATGAGACGTTATCCTGTGAGTAAGCGTAAGGGAATTGTAAAAGGCTGTCAAATGGCTGATGTACTGTGGTCGACACAGTGTGAATGTAAACACTGCATAACCTAAGTTGACCCTAACAGTTCTCCAGCAGCTGTCCCACAGTGCCCGACAGTGACCAGTCTGGTCACATTTGTGAACTCCACTGCCCAGAAGTGACAGAGTCTGGAAGCCACACACCCATCCTTTCCCCCGCCCCCATTAAAATCCCTATGTATGTTTTTGAACCTCACTGTTTTTGAACCTCACTGTTTACCCCCTTTTCCAGATCATTTATGAATATGTTGAATAGGACTGATCCCAGAACAGACCCCTGGGCGACACCACTATTTACCTCTCTCCACTCTGAAAACTGACCATTTATACCTACTCTTTGTTTCCTATCCTTTAAACAGTTACCAATCCATGAGAGCACCTTCCCTATGTAACTACTTATGCTAAGTAATCTGTTCCACATTGTATTTAGCTGTGACACTCTGATTAAGGGCTTTTCTACACTTACAGCGCTGCAGCAGTGAAGCTGCACTTATGTTGCACCACTGCAGTACTTAGTGAAGATGCTGCCTGTGCTGACAGAAGAACTTCTCCCATCGGCGCAGGTACTGCACATCCCTGTGGGGCGATACCTGTGTTGATGGGAGAAGCCCTCCCGTCGACATAGTGCTGTCTACACCAGGAGTTAGGACGGTATCACTACTTCGCTCAGGGAGAGATGTAGTTATACCAATGTAAGTTGGTAGTGTAGACCAAGCCTAAGTTTCCCAGACCTGAAGAAGAGCTCTCTGTAAACTTGAAAGCTTGTCTTTCTCACCAGCAGAAGTTGGTCCAATAAAAGATATTCTCACCTACCTTGTCGCTCTAATATCCTGGGACCGACCTGGCTACAACAACACTGCATACATCGATAGGTTACTAACTAGACTGTGTCCTGGTCTACACTACAGAGTTAGGTCGACGCAAGGCAGTTTACATCGATTTAACTATGTAAGCGTCTACACTAAAATTTCACCCCCACCGACATAACTGTCCCGCTACACCGACTTAATAACTCCACCTCCACAAGAAGTGTAGAGTCAATGTCTATGTAGTTATGTCGACGCAATATCAATGTAGACGCTGTGTTGCTTATATTGACCGTTACTGGCTTTCAGAAGCTGCCCCACAATGCCCCATACAATCAGTACAACCACTCCTGGTGAGGACACACACTGCTGACACAAGCAGCAAAGTGTAGACATGCACAAGTGATGTAATTACTGTGTCAGTTTATGCTGACGTAAATTAGGTTGACTTAATTGTATAATGTAGACATGCCCTATAGAATCTTCTATTTTGGTTGTAAACTCACTATAGGCTTGTCTACTTGGGGAGGGAGGGTGTTAAACCAGATTAAGTTGAGTTAATCCGGTTTGAAAATGCTTGCGTACACACAACACGATTAATTGTAGCACACTAACTCTGCAATTATCATGAACTCTGGAGGCCTCTTTCAAAGTGAACTTAAAGTTTGATGCAAATTGAGTTAGTTTGGTTTATTGTTCATGTGCACACAAAGGTGCTGTGCACTACTTTAGCAGTCCTCCAACTGCTATCTGAGACTGCTTTGGAGATGGCTGTTACTGACCTGTCTGTTTACCTGTGTGCACTCCATTGTTCTGGTGACAAGTTGACCAGATGTCCCCTCCCCCATTTAAAAACTAGCCTGGGGACAGAATTTGCCTATTTGGTCCTGGATTTGAGTATCTATGTTGCTGCAGAAGCCCTACAACACTCCTCAAGCAGCTGCTTGGAGCCATGTTGAGACCCTAAATCTCATTGGCATCTGGGAAGAAGCATCAGTGCAGGAAGCTCTTGTGGCCAGCCACCATAATAAAGATTTTTTCATGGACATTGCTAAGGAGATGTCTGCGATGCTGGCACAAGAGGGATGCCGAACAGTGCAAGATAAAGAGCAAGCAACTCAGGAGAATGTACATTAAAACCAAGGATGCCAGGCAAAGGTCCAGCAATGGAAATGTGACCTACCCATTTTTTTGAGGAGCTGGACAGGATTTTGATGAGTTACACCACTACTGAACCCAAGAAGGTTGTGGACCCTGTTGTTTGCTATGTTGTGCGTCCCTCCCTCCAAGGACAAGCATCAAAAGTCATCAGAAGATGAACACAAGGAGGCCAGTGAAGAGCTGTTTTCAGAAAGCCAGGACTCAGCACCCTGATGATAACCAGTAGAAGCCAGCCAGCCTGATTCCTGCAGTGCAGGAACAAGCCCAGATCCCAGCCAGAAACCTCGGGACAGTACTGAGGAGGCATATTGTTATTGTGCTATACTGCCATGCTACCTTCTGTTCTGGGTGGTACACAGCTGCAGGCATTTTTGGAGGATATGAGCTAGGAGCCTTTCTGAGTCACCATCCCCCACCTTCCTCTTTCCCTCCCTTGGCCCCTGCTGTCCTTTTGATTTCCACCTCCCTCCACCCCCCATACTAGGGTTACCACCTGGCTTGGATTTACCAGTTGCCAGTAACATAATTTAATCTGCTTGGTGGGGGAGGGGGGAGGTGCATGGGTCTAAAGATTTACATTATTACCACAATACACTGGGATAGCTAATATTAAAAGTCTGTGTCCAGCTAAAGTTTCTGCGGTGTTCCTACTTCCGCAGTTTTAAGCAAAAACAGATCAAAACTATTGAAAATACAGCAGCTGTCTGCCCACCAACACGCAAGCGCACCACGCGTATGTGTGTGTGAGAGAGAGAGAGGGTTTGAGTCACGCAAGACTGAGGAGACATGCAATGTTATCAATCATACATAAAATATGTGTTATAGTATCTAGAGAGATAAGTAGCTGTTGAAGGGGGATGAGTTGCCTTGTGGTTGGGGGTTCCGGTTGCAGTGGGCTTGCCTTAGGAGGTGGGGGAGTTGCCTTTTTTTTTTTTTGCATTTCAAAGGTGGTAACCCTACACCATACACATTTCAAAATGGTGGCTGCTCTGTCCAGACAATCAACCTCTGCTTCACGCTAAACACATAAGAACATACTGGGTCAGACTAATGGTCCATCTAGCCTAGTACCCTGTCTTCTGACAGTGGCCAATGCCAGATACTTCAGAGGAAATGAACAGAACAGGGCAATCATTGAGTAATCCATCCCCTATTGTCCAATCCCAACATCTGGAAGTCAGAGGCTTAGGGACATCCAGAGCATGGGGTTGCATCCCTGACCATCTTGGCTAATACCCATTGATGGACATATCCTCCATGAACTTATATCATTCTTTTTTGAACCCACTTACATTTTTGGCTTTCACAATATCCCCTGGCAATGAGTTCCACAGGTTGACTGTGAATTGTGGAAAGAAGTACCTCCTTATGTTTGTTTTAAACCTGCTGCCTATTAATTTCATTTGGTGACACCTTGTTCTTGTGTTATATGAAGGGGTAAATAATACTTCCTTAGTCACTTTCTCCACACCATTCATGATTTTATAGACCTCTGTCATAGCCCCCCTGTGACGTTGTCTCATTAAAATATAACCATGCAAATCATTGTTGCTACCACTGCTATATAATTGCAGCAAATCTTATACAAAGTGTAACACATGGCCAGAAAGGGTTAAACAGCTTGCAGGCTGAGGGTACGTCTACACTACGGGATTAGTCCGAATTTACGGAATTCGATTTTATGAAACCGATTGTTTAAATTCGATTGTACGCGGCCACAGTAAGCGGATTAATTCGGCGGTGCGCGTCCATGCAGAAAGACTAGCGTCGAATTCCAGAGCGTTGCACTGTGGGTAGCTATCCCATAGCTATCCCAGAGTTCCCGCAGTCCCCCCCGCCCATTGGAATTCTGGGTCGATATCCCAATGCCTGATGGGACAAAAAACATTGTCGCGGGCGGTTCTGGGAACATCCTCCCCCTCCCTACGTGAAAACAACGGAAGACAACCATTTCGCGCCTTTTTTCCTTGTTGAACTGAGCGGACGCCGTACCTCGGCAAGGATGGATCCCGCTCAGCTCAAGTTTGCAGTCATGAACATTGTAAACACCACGCGCATTATAGTGCAGTTTATGCTCAACCAGGACCAGAAAAGCCAGGCGAGGAGGAGGCGGCTACGGCAGCGCGGCGACGAGAGTGATGCGGACATGGACATGGACACAGAATTGTCTCGCGCCACGGGCCCCGGCGCTTTGGAGATCATGTTGGCAATGGGGCAGCTTCTTGCTGTGGAACGCCGATTCTGGGCCCGGGAAACAAGCACTGACTGGTGGGACCGCATAGTGCTGCAGGTGTGGGACGATTCCCAGTGGCTGCGAAACTTTCGCATGCGTAAGGGCACTTTCCTGGAACTTTGTGACTTGCTTTCCCCTGCCCTGACGCGCCAGAACACCAAGATGAGAGCAGCCCTCACAGTTGAGAAGCGAGTGGCGATAGCCCTGTGGAAGCTTGCAACACCGGACAGCTACCGGTCAGTCGGTAATCAGTTCGGAGTGGGAAAATCTACCGTGGGGGCTGCTGTCATGCAAGTAGCCAAAGCAATCGTTGAGCTGCTGCTAAAAAAGGTAGTGACGCTGGGAAATGTGCAGCTCATTGTGGATGGCTTTGCTGCAATGGGATTCCCTAACTGTGGTGGGGCGATAGATGGAACCCATATCCCGATCTTGGCACCGGAGCACCAGGGCAGCCAGTACATAAACCGCAAGGGGTACTTTTCTATGGTGCTGCAAGCAATGGTGGATCACAAGGGACGTTTCACCAACATCAACGTGGGATGGCCGGGAAGGGTTCATGACGCCCGCGTCTTCAGGAACACTAGTCTGTTTAAACGGCTGCAACAAGGGATTTACTTTCCAGACCGGAAAATTACCATTGGGGATGTTGAGATGCCCATCGTTATCCTTGGGGACCCAGCCTACCCCTTAATGCCGTGGCTCATGAAGCCATACACAGGCAGCCTGGACAGTAGTCAGGAGCGGTTCAACTACAGGCTGAGCAAGTGCAGGATGGTGGTAGAGTGTGCCTTTGGACGTTTAAAAGGTCGCTGGCGCTCGTTACTGACTCGCTCGGACCTCAGCCAAACCAACATCCCCATTGCTATTGCAGCTTGCTGTGTGCTCCACAATCTCTGTGAGAGCAAGGGGGAGACCTTTATGGCGGGGTGGGAGGCTGAGGCAAACCGCCTGGCCGCTGATTACGCGCAGCCAGACACCAGGGCGATTAGAAGAGCACACCAGGAAGCGGTGCGCATCAGAGAAGCTCTGAAAACAAGTTTCAGTGCTGCCCAGGCTCCTGTGTGAAAGTTCTGTTTGTTTGTCCCTGTTGAAAACCCGCCCACTTGATTCACTCATTCCCTGTAAGCAACCCACCCTTCCCCCTTCCCCCTTCGATCCCAGTTTTATTTAAAAAAAAATAAAGTCAGTGTCGTTTTCAAATTACAAATCAAGAACTTTTTATTAACGGGGGGTAATGAACATAGGGAGAGAAATAACCAGGTAGTCCGGGTGGGGTTTGGGAGGAGGGTAGGAGTGAAGGAACAGGGCAGGAACAACATTCAAAATAATGAGAGCCTTTTGCTCGGGCTCTCTAATGGGGTGGACTGGCAGGTTGCACGGAGCTTCCCCCCCCGCGTTCTTACACGTCGGGGTGAGGAGGCTACGGGACTTGGGGAGGGGGGAGGGCGGTTATAGAGGGGCTGCAGCGGCACCCGGTAATCCGGCAGCTGCCGTTCCTGGAGCTCCACCAGACGCCGGAGCATGTCTGTCTGATCACGCAGCAGCCCCAGCGTTGCATCCCGCCACTTCTCCTCTCGGGCGTCCCTCCTCTCCTCGCGTTCGTCCCTTCTCTCCTCACGTTCATCCCTTTTCTCCTCCCGTTGGTCCCTCATGTCCTCCCGCTGGTCCCTCTTCTCCTCACGGTCACTGGCCTCTTGACGGAATTTCAATACAGTCTCCTTCCAATCGTTAAAATTAGCTCTCTCATCCCGGGTCGACTGCATTATTTCCGAGAACATATCGTCTCGGGTGCGCCTCTTTCGCCTCCTTATCTGGGAGAGCCTTCGTGCTGGGGGCGGGAGGATGGAAGAATTTGCAGCTGCAGTAGGAGGGAAAAAAAGGAGAGAAGTATGTAAAAAGATACATTTTATAGAACAATGCTTATACTCTTTCACGGTGAACACTTTTCACATTACATAGCAATGTACAAGGTCGCTTTTTGCATCTTATATTGAGTGCCCGCGGCTTTGGTGTTAGAGATCACAGCAGACGCAGGGCCGGGCAACAGATTTCGGCTTGTATGCAGCCATGGTAAGCCATTGTCCTGCTGCTTCTGCATTAAATCAGCGCCCTCCTTTCCCATAGCAAGCAAAGCCCTTTACGTGCTGCGGTTTCCCTGTTACCGTGCAGCATCAGATAACATAACAACCACCCCCCACCCACCCATTCAATTCTGTGGGATGACCCCCTCCCCCCACCACGTGGCTGGTACCATGGAAGATCCATGCAGATCGCAAACTAGCCCCCCCATCCACTTCTGTGGGATGATCGCGTTACCCCTCCCCCCACCACGTGGCTGGTATCAGGGAAGACCCCTGCTAGCCAAACGCGAAAAACTCAGCGACATTATCCACCCCCTCCCCCCCGCCCGCTTGGCTAACTGCAGGGAAAGATTTCTTTTCAGCTACAGGCAAACAGCCCAGTAGGAACGGGGCCACCTCTGTCCCCCTAATTACATTCCCATATCTCAAACAGGTTACCCTGAACGATATCACTCTCCTGAGGATAACACAGCAAGATAAAGAGCGGATGTTGCTTGAATGCCAGCAAACACCGGGACCATACGCTGCCAAGCTTTGTCAAGCAATGATACCGGATTACTTGCTGCTAGCATGGCGCGGTCAAGTGTCCTACCATGGAGGACGGAATAAGGCTGCCCTGCCCAGAAACCTTCTGGAAAAGCTTTTGGAGTACCTCCAGGAGAGTTTCATGGAGATGTCCCTGGAGGATTTCAACTCCATCCCCAGACACGTTAACAGACTTTTCCAGTAGCTGTACTGGCCGCGAATGCATCCCAAGTCCCCAGGGCAAATTAATCATTAAACAAATACTTGTTTTAAACCATGTTTGATATATTTGAAAAGGTACACTCACCAGAGGTCCCTTCCAGGGGGTCTGCGATGCCGCCTTGGGAGGGTTCGGAGGGCACTTCGGTCAGGGTCAGAAACAGCTCCTGGCTGTCGGGGAGAATGGAGTGCTGTGTGCTCTCCACAAGTTCGTCCTCCTCCTCCTCCTCCTCTTCCCCGTCCGCAGATTCGTCATGCAACGATGACATTAACCCCTCCTCGGAGTCCACGCTCAGGGGTGGGGTAGTGGTGGCGGCCCCTCCGAGAATTGCATGCAGCTCATCGTAAAAGCGGCATGTCTGCGGCTCTGCCCCGGACCGTCCGTTGGCCTCCTTCGTCTTCTGATAGGCCTGTCGGAGCTCCTTCACCTTTATACGGCACTGAATGGAGTCCCGATTGTGGCCTCTCTCCATCATCCCCTTGGAGATCTTGTCAAAGATCTTTGCATTCCGTCTCTTGGAACGCAGTTCTGCGAGCACTGAATCCTCTCCCCATATGGCGATCAGATCCAGTATCTCGCGTGTGGTCCATGCTGGTGCTCGTTTGCGGTTCTCGGACTGCATGGCTACCTGTGCTGTTCAGCTCTGTGTGGTCACCTGTGCTCACCAGGCTGGGCAGACAGGAAATGAAATTCAAAAGTTCGCGGGGCTTTTCCTGTCCAACTGCCCAGAGCATCCGAGTTTAGATTGCTGTCCAGAGCGGTCACAATGGTGCACTGTGGGATACCTCCCGGAGGCCAATACCTTCGAATTCCGTCCACACTAACCCTAATTCGAACCGGCAATGTCGAATTCAGCGCTACTCCCCTCGTCGGAGAGGAGCACAGAAACCGATTTTAAGAGCCCTTTAAGTCGAATTAAATGGCCTCGTTGTGTGGACGGGTACAAGGTTAATTCGGTATAACGCTGCTAAATTCGAACTAACATCGTAGTGTAGACCAGGCCTAACTAACCCAAAGTGACCTTTAAAGACATGTTAGAAAAATATGCGAATGGTAATTAGGGCCAATCCTGCTAAGTAGACTAGAACTTTGAAATGCAAACCTATATTGTTAGATGTTACGAGTGATACTAATTGTGTGTACCTTTAATGCTAGCATGTAAACAGACAGTTCCTGTCTGTCACTATAACTATTAATTTAGAGATCAAAAGGGAATATTAACATTTAGATGAATCTTGGGTAAAATAATGTCATTGTCTATATGTCTTTTTGAAGTTTGTGATAGACTGCCTAACGGATAAATTGATTTATGTTAATTTGTGTAACTAATTACTGGTGGTGTTTAGAAAGCAAAAAGTTACATTAAAAGCCTATTGTTTAACAAGGACTGTGTGGTCAAGTGAATGCTAGAACACTGTATAAAAGACTGTTGGATCCTGATTCTATCATCTCAGCTCTGCTTGAGGCTTCATAGAGGGGAAGTTTAAGCATAAGGACTGAGATCCCAGTCCTAAGCTGGAATGCCCTGAAATGATATTGAACATTGTACAGTAACCTATGAACTACATTCTAAAGGAACTCTTTGCAGCTATGAAGCTCACCATCTCTGCAATGAATCTGAACCTAATAATTAAACTCACGTCTGTATGTATATTGATCTTTTAACCATACTCTCTCTCTCTTTTTTTTTTTAATTTAGTTTAGTTGTTAAGAATTGGCTGTAGCGTGTATTTGGGTAAGATCTGGAATATTCAATAACCTGGGAGGTAATGTGTCCGATCCTCTGGAATTGGTAGAACCTTTTCTTTTATATGATGAAATGAGATTTTCAGAAATCATCATATTTGACTTGGGTACCTGGATGGAGGCCTGAGGCTGGATCACTTTAAGGGGCCTGTGTTGTTTGTGGACTTCTGAGTACCAGTAAGGTAATATTTCAGAGTAATAACCGTGTTAGTCTGTATCTGCAAAAAGGAATAGGAGTACTTGTGGCACCTTAGAGACTAACAAATGTGTAGCATAAGCTTTTGTGGGCTACAGCTCACTTCATCGGATGCATGCAGTGGAAAATACAGAAGGAAGATATATATATATATACACACACACATGAAACAATGGATCTTACCATACACATTATAAGGAGAGTGATCAGTTGTCAGCAGGAGAGAAAAATAAGTCTTTGTGGTGGTAATGAAAATGGCCCATTTCCAGCACTTGACAAGGAGATATAAGGAACTGTAGGGGGCGGGGGGGAAGATAAGCATGGAGAAATAGTTTTACCTTGTGTAATGGCCCATCCACTCCCAGTCTTTATTCAAACCTAATTTGATGGTGTCCAATTTGCAAATTAATTCCAATTCAGCAGTTTCTCGTTGGAGTCTGTTTTTGAAGTTTTTTTGTTGTAATATTGCGACTTTTAGGTCTGTAATCGAGTGGCCAGGGAGGTTGAAGTGTTCTCCAACTGGTTTTTGAATGTTATAATTCTTGACGTCTGATTTGTGTCCATTTATGCTTTTACGTAGAGACTGTCCGGTTTGGCCAATGTACGTGGCAGAGGGGCATTGCTGGCACATGATGGCATATGTCACATTGGTAGATGTGCAGGTGAACGAGCCTCTGATAGTGTGGCTGATGTGATTAGGTCCTATGATGGTATCCCCTGAATAGATATGTGATGGTATCCCCTACAGTTCCTTATATCTCCTTGTCAAGCGCTGGAAATGGGCCATTTTCATTACCACCACAAAGACTTATTTTTCTCTCCTGCTGACAACTGATCACTCTCCTTATAATGTGTATGGTAAGATCCATTGTTTCATGTGTGTGTATATATATATATCTTCCTTCTGTATTTTCCACTGCATGCATCCGATGAAGTGAGCTGTAGCCCACGAAAGCTTATGCTACAATAAATTTGTTAGGAGTACTTGTGGCACCTTAGAGACTATTCCTTTTTGCAGTAAGGTAATAAAGAAGCTGTTTTATGCTGGCTTGGTAAATCTAAGTATTGGAATATCCACCAGCTTTTTGGGGATTGTCTGCCCCATTCTTTGCAGTTCACCCTAATTGACTGACCACAGCTGGCCCGCACTGGGACCCCGGTCACACCCCCTTAGTCATCTCTTTTCCAAGCTGAACAGTCCCAGTCTTTTCAATTTCTCCTCCTATGGAAGCTGTTCCATACTCCTAATCATTTTAGTTGCTCTTCTCTGTACCTTTTCCAATTCTAGTATAACTTTTTTGAGATGGGTAGACCCAAACTGCATGCATTCTTTTCAATGTGTGGGCCTACCATAGATTTATACAGTAGCATTGTGATATTTACTGTTTTATTGTCTATCCCTTTCCTAATGGTTCCTACCACTTTGTTAGCTTTTTGACTGCTGCTATACATTAAGCAGATATTTTCAGAAAACTATCCATGATGACTCCAGGATCTCTTTCTTGAGTGGTAATAACTGATGTAGACCCCATTGTTTTATATGTATAGTTGAGATAATGTTTTCCAACATGCACTTCTTTGCATTTCTCAACACTGAATTTCATCTGCCATTTTGTTGCCCAGTCACCCAGTCTTGTAAGATCCCTTTGTAACGCTTTGGAGTCTGCTTTGGATTTACCTATCTTGAGTAATTTTGTATCATTTGCAAACTTTGCCACCTCACTGTTTACCCCTTTTTCCATTGACTGTTTTTGAAACTCATGCCACAGAAGGAACATGTCCATCTACCTATTTTCATTTTCCCTCCCCACCTGGTGAATGCCCCAACCTGCTATCCAGGAATACAACACATGTGTAAGATACTAGTACGTAGCCAATATTCATAACTTCAAATACAAATCGGATACATGCAGATAAACAGGATAATCAGACTAACAAATCATAACTCTTCCATTGACACCTTACATGACATACCTTGTACAAGATTTATTGCAATTGTATAACAGTGATAATATCAATGATATAAATGGTCATACTCAATCATACACTATCATAATGAGTCACTGTCTAACCTGATATTAGAACCCAAGACTCCTAATTCCACATGCTCTAACCACTCAATCACATTGCATCTCATATGCAGCCCTTTTTGTGGCATTGGCAACCAAGCAGTATACGAAACTATTCGGAAAAGAATATCAGGGAAAACCTTTACTCCTAGGAAACATGGCAGGTAGGGTGACCAGATGTCCTGATATTATAGGGACATTCCCGATTTTTGGGTCTTTTTCTTATAAAAGCTCCTATTACCCCCTGCCCCCGTCCCAATTTTTCACATTTGCCATATGGTCACCCTAATGGCAGGGCATGTTTAATGTCTGCACAGGAAGGAGGAACTCTAGACCAGATCCTCAGTTGGCGTAAATCAGCATAACTCCACTGAAGTTAAGGAGTGTATTGACTCTAGGTATCATCGTGATGGATTCCATATAGATACCTGTAATAAATAATAAAGATCCTAAAATGTTTATAACTGTAACAGCATAATCCAGTATTTACTGTGCAGCATCCTCCCTGTCAAAGTGCCTTAAGGCCTTTTTGTATGCATGGAAACAGATTATGCAGCTGACAGCTGTTCCATTGCTGAGTAAATGCTTCTTCAACAGCAGTTGATGAGCTATATTTAAGGGGAAAATCTTCATTAGACTTAATTTTTTGTCAAAAAAGAATAAGATGTAGCATTAGTTACCTTCCTGTTATCCTGATCTACTAGTTTCTCTCTAGCAATACCAAGTTTGGTAGCAACAAGTGGCTCACTCAATATTTGATGTTTTAGCCTGATGTTGCTCCCTTATAGCTTTCTGTAGGTTACCTGGGAGTGTGGTGCATTTGCATCAGGCCTAAAATACTTTTGCACTTTTTTCTTTACTTTTTTTCTAAAAATTTCTAACTTCTCCACTCAGCTAACATATTGCCATGTACTGACTTCTGCTTCTGTGCACCACTGTCCTCTACTGGATACTCAAAGGTTTATTCTGAACTCCATAGTTAAGGGGCATAGATTATGTGGCAACTATAGCAGAGGATAAATAACTGGGAGCAAGAGTGGCCCACAGAAGAGCATTTTAAAAATCAATATTAATAGACAAAAACATTAAATAAAGGTTTTTACTTTTAAATCAGTCTATGTACTGATATAGGCCTTTATAGTATCTAGGGCCTGGTTTACTTAAATAGTTTCTTTTTAAACTATTTTTAGCATCAGATAATGTAAATAAGCATGTCAATATTAAAATTTTAAAATTTAATGAAGATCCTAGACAAGCATACAAAGGAGGCAAAAAGCACATGCCATGCAATTAACATTAGTGTATAGGAATCACAATTCAGGAAGCTCTAAAACACATGCTTAACTTTAAGAAGGTACTTAAGTCCCACAGTGGATCAGTTGGTGAATACCGCCAAAGGGCTATACCATTGCCTGGAAGCATACCCAATACTTTTGTAGCAGGGGAGCGAAGGCATTAGTCAGAACGTCTGTGATGCGTTATTTATTAACGTGTGTGTGGGGAGCTTATATATGTGGGTTCATTTACATATGTGGGATTTTCCCTCAGTAAGAATCTGCTTGTTTCAGTTTATTTGCCTTGGGAAATTATTTCTGCCCCATTCTCTCTCACACCAGGGCAAACTGGTGACATCTGTGGCCAAGCCAAGCCATAAGGTCCTAAGCATTTTCTGTGGAGCTCACTTTTCAGCGGATGATCCCTCTCGTTTGCCTCTTTCCCCCAGCGCCCGTGAGTCATTTCAGTGCTGCACCACTGAGTAACCGCAGTGATTTATTTGGGAGTGGGAAGCGGATTAGAGGGAAATGTCTCTCTCTCATTGCTAAGCAGTTCCCTTCACTCCAAACCTTTCATTACTTCGGAGCAGAGCGCGTTTGCCCTCCCTCCGGTCTGTATTCTCACGTGTGAACGCAGAGCCCATCCTGCCCCCTTGGAAGCCGGTGGGGTTGTTCCCCTCGTCTCAGATTGGCCCCTACATGGGGGGGCGCTTGATCTCAGGCCCCTCCCTTCACATCAACCACTCGCTGCCATGGGGGCTCTATGCACAGCTCACTGGGGGAGGGAGGCCTCGGAGCCCCCCATTCCAGCTGGGGGGTGCCCAGCCCCCAGGAGCCCGCTGCCCCTCCCCTCGCAGGACGCCGCGAGCAGCAGGAGGCGGAGGAGGGCGCTGCTGCACGCCTCGCTCTGCGCCTCTCCCGGCTACGGGGCCGCCATGTCTCCGCTGCGCTGGGGCGCTTGGCTGCTGCTGCTCGCCGGCCCCGCAGCCTCCACCGCCAGCCCGGCAGACGAGAGCGGCGGGGCGCGGGGAGGGGGCCGCGGGGACGGGGAACGTGGGGCCCGGGACGAGCCGCAGCGGCAGCACCACGACTCCTCGTACGGCACCTTCGCCAGCGAGTTCTACGACCTGCGCTACCTCTCCGAGGAGGGTGAGGAGGCCGGGGGGCGCGGGGTGGGGAGCCTCCTGTTGGGGCAGGAGGAGGAAGTTGCAACCGCCGGCCCGGTGAGATGCTCCGAGGCCCGGGGGGATAGTGAGCTGGAGGATGAAGCATGCAGCGAGGGGAGGGAGAGGAGCTCGATGCACTGGGGTGTGTTTGAAACATGCNGGGGGGGGGGGGGGGGGGGGGGGGGGGGGGGGGGGGGGGGGGGGGGGGGGGGGGGTGAAGCATATACAGGAGGGAGGGGAATAATGGAGCTAAATGCACTGGGACACGGGCGCGGGGATGGAGCATGCACCCGAAGAGGGGAGGGAGAGAAGGAGCTGGATGCACGGGGGAGGATGAAACATGCAGAAATGAGGGGGAGAGTGGAGCTGAAATGCACTGGGATGGTGGGGGTGGGGAGGGAGAATGGAGCTGGATGCCCTGAGACACAAGGAGGGAGGAACATGCACCAAGGGGAGCGGGAGAATGGAGCTGGATGCACTGGGGAGGGTGAAGCATATACAGGAGGGGAATAATGGAGCTAAATGCACTAGTCTGCGGGGGGGATATGTAGAGCATGCATCCGAAGGGAGGGAGAGAAGGAGCTGGATGCACGGGGGAAGATGAAGCGTGCATAGGAATGAGGGGGAGACTGGAGCTGGATGCATTGGGACACTGTGGGGGGGAATGGAGCATGCACCGACGGGAGCGGGAGAATGGCTCTAGATGCGCGGGGGAGGAGAATGCATTGGGACACTGTGGGGGAATGGAGGGAGCTGGATGCATCGGGAGTGGGAAGCTGCACCAAGGTCGGTGGAGGGTCCATGGTGGGGGGATGGGCTGCTCCCTTTTCGGCCCCGCTCTGCTGTCTCTGCGATGCGGTCTGTGCCGTGGAGCCGCCTGGCCCCGTATCGCCGCGTCGTTTCAGCACGTTGGCTAGTAACTCGGCGGCGTTGGTTCCCTGCTGTGGCCGGGCGGGGGCATCCGAGCTGCTGCTGGGGGGTGGCACTTTCTGGGGCACGTTTGGAGCCAGCCCCACGCCCGGCGGCTCTAGATCTGCAGGGCCCGTGGCTCCAACCGCAGACTCAGTCGGGGGCGGGTGCCGAAGGGGGAGTGTCGGCGGCGAGGCCTGGTGCAAGGGTTGCAGTAGATTGAGGCTCCTCGGTGAGGGAGAGAGAAATCTGCTCTTCTGTGGGTCGAAGCTGTGTTTTGGGTGTCAGACATATTTTCTATTGACAATCAAATGCCCTTCATCATGGGAAAGAGGACGGGCAAAATGAGCATAGCTCCCCCTTCTCTCCCTGGCTTGGGCATCGCTCCTAGCTGCCCTTCCTTTTGGCTGGGGTGCTGAGAGCGCTGCCTCGTGTCTCAGTTTACAATAACCATTATTGGTGTCCCCAGGCTTTGGAGCAAGAACTTGGAATCAGGCACTACGACAGTGCTGGGGTCACAGGGATGCCTAATGCTGCGCTCTGCTCTTTTGCAGGGAATACAACCTTGTCTCTCCTAGAGCACGCTCAAGTGTTATCCTCTTGGATACACAGCCTTTCAGGCTAAATGTGCCAAGTCTATTACCACCACTTTCAGTTTGAAATCAGGGCTCACCTGTACTCCCATTGGGCAGGAGACCTGTTGCACTGGATCTCATGCAGAGATTGGAAGACCCAGTTAGGTTTCACATTTCTCTTAGCAGAATATCCTGCTATCTGTAGCCCATTGTATCAATGGTTCTGAGGTGCAGTCCATCTCCTGTCCTCAACCATCTATGCTATGGCAGCCAAGTATTCTCTTTTCACAGGTTACCTTGGTATAAAGATGACCAGTGACAGATGAAGCATATAGGATAGAGACTAATGTTCTTGACAAAATGCATGCAGTCACATTGATTGCAATATTGTTTTAAATGATGATGGTGAAGAAAGATTTTTTCCCTATCTGTGAAATCCATTTGTCAGAGCTTTTCCAGGTGTTTGATGGATTGAACATGCCTGGTTGCCTCCACTCAGATACAAGAGTCAGTTCTTTCTCACCATGAGAAGTTTTCTAGTTGCTGTGCTGACAAGATTGATGTGATTTAGATAAAAAATTGGCTGCTTTTGTGGTTGCAAAACCATTTCTGGAGGGGATAAATATATCATCTTCTCTGGCACAGTCCTGGACAGTTTCAGTCACAGAGTTTCTAGCTACAGCCTGTGAGTTGGAGCCTTTACTTAATGTTACTAGCCAAGAAAGGTATTACATCCATTATCCGTTGATATTGCTAGTGACTCCTTAAAGGAGGGTTGCTTGCCAGCATCCCTCACATGAACAGTTGTTAGGGTTTTGTTTAAGAAGCCATCATCTAACCATAGCAATCTTACCAGTAATTGCCCTGATCCTAATCTTACCTTGCGGGAAAGATTATTGATAGAAATTATGGCAAGACAATTTGGAAACCGCATACACTTCTCATTTCTCTCATCCCATTCTTTCAGTCTGGCGTTAGGCCTGGATTTGGTATGAAAGCTGTACTAGTCACACTGATCTCTTAGCAATGGAAAGTATTCTCACTGATTATTAGATCCGTCAGAAGCCCTCCATTCATTTGTGACAAGATTTTCGCTGACCTGTTTGCAGACCATAGCTAGCTTAGACAGTGTTGCACTTGCGTAGTTCTTTCATTCCTCTCTGAGAAATCCCAATAGGTGATTTGGGGCAATTGCCTGTTTTGCCCGGAGGGCTTCCTCTTTCAGGATTCCACAGGTTCCATATATTAGTTGAGATCAGCCAATGAGGTGGAGCTATTAACAATCCCTAAGATTTAAAGGGAGGTTGGGGAAGGACATTCTATTGAAGGACTATCAGTTTAGGAATTCACTTCCCTTGCTGGTTGGGTAGAATATGACTAGCTGATCTTTGGGCCACAGTGCAAGGCCCATCTTGTTTTCTCAAGCTTTTGCCTGAGCAGGGAGGGGAGTGGCTGTGCTGGTGTATAATTTCATAAGGGGTGAAGAAGTCTCTGATTATTTTTTCACTTTTAAAAAGCCATGTGTTATGTCAAATATATATGTGCCTAGATATGTATTGAGCATATTTTATACATTTTAAAATAAATGGGGCTGAACTTTAAAGCTTCAAATTTAATATGTGACTGAACGTCGTATAGCTGCTTGAAAACGTAGAGGAAGGGAAGGGGTTAAATAACTAGGTTTTAGGCAGTGAAAACTTTCCTTTGCTTGCGTGCAGTAAAAGCTTTTAGTTACATTGCTGCCTGCAGCACTATCGAGTGGTGCAATAGTGCACAGCTCCAATAGTATTATAGTGATGGTTGTGTTTCTGTTGAGTGGTGCAGCTTAAAACTCCTGAGGAAGTGAAAACGCAGCTGCAAAACTTCTTAGTGCCACAGCTAGTTCTTTCTTTTTCTGTCAGTTGAAGAAAAGAATATCAAATTCAAATACCAACATAAAGGTTGAAAACCTGAACCCAGAAAGATCAGGAAATTCAAAATGTAAGGTTTCAAAAACAATGTTCACTCAGCCTCATTCCACAAAGTGTACTGGTGCCAAGTGGACAAGGGAACATTGGTTTTGGAGCCCTGACTTTTTCATTATCTGGTTGTTTTGTGTTCAGATTTATGTAGAGTATTTTATCTTTAACCTGTCTTTTACCTTTTGATTTAATATAAAATTCATTCTTAATGCAGAATTAATCAAAAAGGCCCTGTACATATCTGGGTTGGTGAACTGAAACTATATTGGTTTAACAGCGCTATACTTTTAACATTCATATATGGACAGAGACTCAGGAAACCTGGGCTCACTGCGTAGTTGTGCCACAGACTGCCTAAGGTCACACAGGAAATCACTTATTCTCTCTTAGTGGGATTTGTAAAAGTGCCTAAGAGAGTTAGGTGATTAATGCCCATTGAAAGCTCATAGGAGTTAGGTGTCTTCAGATACTTTTGAAAATCCAGTCCTCTGTGACCGGGGTCCCTGGGGCGGGGGGTGGGCACACTGAGATTGCTTAAATCAGGGCAAACTGCAAAGAATGGGGCAGACAATCCCCAAAGCTGTGGATATTCCAATATTTAGATTCTTCAGCTTCTAGAATAACCTTACTGGTTACACGGAAGCCAAAACATAGCAACCCAGCCTTTGGGTCCCCCCCAGACAGCCAAGTCAAATATGAAA
Organism: Platysternon megacephalum; assembly: GCA_003942145.1. Lineage (NCBI taxonomy): Eukaryota > Metazoa > Chordata > Testudines > Platysternidae > Platysternon > Platysternon megacephalum. Next base: position 8,095,099 of record QXTE01000060.1, on the reverse strand, counting down.
GTTCTACCAATCCCAAAGGATTGGACACATTACCTCCCAAGTTAATGAATATTCCAGATCTTATCCAAATATATGCTTAGAGCCAATTCTTATGAGTACAGTTCTGAGATCAGTTTCATAGTAGAGATGGTGAGCTTTCTAGTTGCAAAGAGTTCTTAGAATTAGTCCATAATTTCAGTCCAATGTTTCATACCCCGGGTGATCCAGATGTGACTGGAAATCTCAGTCTTATGACTCAAACTTGCCCCAAAATAAAGCTCAAGCAGATCTGAGATGAAAGGATCAGATCCCAAGAATACTTTATACAGTTCCTGGGCAACACAGAGTTCTTGGATGAACAATAGGCTTTTGATGTAACCTTCTGTTTCCCAAACATTACTGGTGATTAACTACACGGATTAACATAAGGTAATTTATCCATTAAGCAGTTCATCACAGACTTTAAAGAGACACATAGACAATGACATTATCACACTCACATTTCATCTAAATCAGGGGTCTCAAACTTCTGGCCCATGGGCCATCTGCGGCCCAAGAACTTCCCCAATGTGGCCCGCGGGGCTCCAGCAATTTTGGGGCCGGGTCTCTCCCTTGGCCCCTCCTGTCGCCCCCGTGTGTCCCCTGGGCTATTTACAATGGCCCGGGGCCACCACCGGCAGCGCAGCGGAGCTGAGCGGCTTCTGCCTGCTCGCTCCACGTGTCTGCCGGCCCCTCCCTACGGCCCTGTGGCAGGGCGGGGCCTCTGCGTGCTGCCCCTTGTGGCCAATGGGAAGCTGCGGGGGTGGTACCTGGGGGCAGCAGCACATGGAGGACCCCCGGCCCGCCCCGCCTTGGAGCCCCAGGTAAGCGCCGCACCCCCCGACCCCCTCCCAGAGCCTGCACCCCCTCCCCACTCCCAGCCCCCAAACTCCCTCCCAGAGCCTGCACCCCCTTCCCACACACACCCTCCCACCCCCATACTCCCTCCCAGAGCCTGCGCCCCGTCCCCACACCCCCCCTGCCCCCAAACTCCCTCCCAGAGCCTGCACCCCTCCTCCCTCCCAGAGCCTGCAACCCCACCCCCTCCTCCTGCACCCCTGCCCTAGCCCAGAGCTTGCACCCAGCACCCAAACTCCATCACAGAGTCTGCACCCCAGATCCCCTCCCCCACCCAAACTCCCTCCCAGAGCCCTCCCTCCCTCTCACCCCTTCTGCACTCAAACTCCCTCTCAGAGCCTGCACCACAGTCCCCTACCCCAGACCTCCTCCCCCATCCAGACTCCCTCCCAGAGTCTTAGGCAGGTGTGGAGCGGAGTTTGGGGGGGGCGCGTTCTGGGCAGCATGAGTGACATTATTGGCCTGCTTGAAGGATTTGAGGACTGGCACTGGCCCTAAGGTAAACTGAGTTTGAGACCCCTGATCTAAATGTTAATAGTCCCTTTTGATCTCTGAATCAATAGCTATAGTAATAGACAGGAACTGTCTTTATTATATTATTATTACTTCTAATTCTCTAACAATACAGGTTTACATTTCAAAGTTCTTGCCTATCTAACATGGAATGGCCCGAATTACCATTTACATATTTTTCTAACATGTCTCTAAAGCAGGGGTGGCCAACCTGAGCCTGAGAAGGAGCCAGAATTTACCAATGTACATTGCCAGAGAACCACAGTAATATGTCAGCAGCCCCCCATCAGCTTCCCCACCCTGCTCCCAGCACCTCCCACCCACCGACAGCCCCGCCGATCAGCGCCTCCGCGTCCCTCCCTGCACCTCCTGATCAGCTGTTTTGTGGCGGGCAGGAGGCTCCAGGGGGGAGGGGGAGGAGGAGATTATGGCAGGCTCAGGGGAGGGGGCAGGAAAGGGTGGAGTGGTGGCAGGGCCTGTGGCAGAGCGAGGGGTTGAGCAGTGAGCACCCCCCGGCACATTGGAAAGTTGGCGCCTGTAGCTCCAGCCCCGGAGTCGGTGCCTATACAAGGAGCCGCATATTAACTTCTGAAGAGCCGCATGTGGCTCCGGAGCCACAGGTTGGCCACCCCTGCTCTAAAGGTTGAATCTGGGTCATTTAGCCTGTGAGCTGCTTAACCCTTTCTGGCCGTGTCACAGCCTCAGTGCCCCATCTTTAAAATGGAAGTAATGGACTCAGTTCTCCACTGGATACAAAGCTCAAGTGCAGTGGAGGAGGGACTAGGAAGGAGCTGATTGCAGATCCCTGATTCCCAACTGACTTGTGGAAAGACCTTCTGCCAGCAGAGAATAAGGTGTAGTGGCCTCTGGCCCCATCCCTCAAAATGCATTTAGCAAACAAGATAATCCAGCCCAATAATACTTTCTCTTATCTACTCTTTGCATGTTTTGTCTAGTTAGATTGTGAGCTCTTCAGGGCGGGGACTCTCTCTCTCTCACTAAGTTTATGTACAGTGCCTAGCACAATGAAGGCCTAATCTTGGTTGGGGCCTCTTAGATACTATTCTAATATAGATAAATAATAACAATGGCAATATTTGGATGTATTTCTTCGCATTCATTATTTAATGGTGGTTTATTCTGATTATACAGGTTACCCTTTCCCTACTGCTCCTCCTGTGGATCCATTTGCAAAAATTAGAGTGGATGATTGTGGAAAAACCAAGGGATGCTTTAGGTTGGTGTAGAATAAAAATGTAGACATCTTTCAGTTTATAAACGTTACTTGACTTCACTAGGGACACTAGTAAATGTCCCACATTCATTTTACTAAATGTTTGTTGTCTGCAGATATTCACCATGATCAGGGATTTTGTTGTTCAACACTTGATGAGCACTTACGTAAATAGTCCCAATGAGATCAATGGACCGCATCTCTGAATAAGTGCTCACCATAATGAGCCAACATTACCCTGTCTTACCATAAAGGGATAATTATTGTTAACACTGTAATTTATAGTATTATATATAAAATACAATATAGTATAGAAATGATATGTTCTACCAATATCTGAAAATTTTATTTATGTGACCACCACCATTAACAACAACAAATCATGCTGTCTTTAAGTTTTTGATGTAGAAACACAGGTAAGCTATAACAAAAAAGCTGTTCATATTCTGAATGGTGGAAAAAGGTAGATGTTCTGTTCTCCTGTTTCATTCAGGTATGGTAAACCTGGATGTAATGCCGAGACTTGTGACTATTTTCTCAGTTATCGTAGAATAGGAGCTGATGTAGAGTTCGAGTTGAGTGCTGACACTGATGGCTGGGTGGCAGTAGGATTTTCTTCAGACAAGAAAATGGTAAGACCAACAACATTTAATGTTTCATGTTAACAAATATACAAGCTTTTATGTATTAGAATAGACACAGTTTATATTGGATTTGAAAAATATGTGGCAGATGTAGAGAAAGATACACTTTTTAATGAGAAATAATATTTAATGTTTGCATAGTGCTTTTCATCTCTAGTTCGCAAGGCACTTTACAAAGGAGGGGTGAGTATTATTTACCCCAGTTTTGCAGATTGGGAAGCAGAGCTGTAAAGAGATTAAATGAAAATCAGACAGCAGATCAGGAAATAGAACCCAGGCCTGCTGATGCCTGGTCAAGTTCCCTAGCCATTGGACTGTCCCACCTCCCTTCAGAATGAAGGACTACAGTGATCTTTGGCTTCTGCTGTTGAATGCAAGACTGTTAATGACTTTGCACCATTTAATTCTAAAAAAAATTCAAGAATAACAAGTTTGTCTTCTAAGTGTTCTGTACCAGTGTTTAATGGACCAAAGTATACATCAGAAATTAGCGAAGGGTAAAGTTTTCTTGAATAAGTCAATTATTTTCCCACTGTATAAATCTGGACTTAACCATTAAACTCTCAAGGGGATTCACACTGCCTCTTTCCTCCACCAACACCCCACATTTTCAGAAAAGCCAGGTGAATTTAGAGAGAAAATTATTATTGCTAATTTAAATATATATGCTATATAAAGCAAGCCTATTAAAAAGTTTTTAAACAGGGTTGCCTCATATTTATACTTGTTCCTGTGATTTTTATATTTCAGAGCATTGTTTTTATTGGGGTTTTATGAGGAAAGCAAGAATTGAGGAATATAATTCTGTTATACAAATAGCGATTCTCATTAACATATTTAAGCTTAGAACACAGTTTAAAATGCTATCTATAATTGATTGCATATTGAAACATACCCCCCATCTGCAACTGATAATAGTGTTTATGTAATACGTCCCAAGTCAGAGGGCAAGTGTAATTATAAAGTTCCATGTGGACTCTATACACTGGAAAATGAGAGCGTGTTTAATGGTCCTTAATCAGAGCCCACTGAAGCAATAGAAAGACTCCCACTGATATCAGCCACTGACTTTGGATCAGGCCCAAAATGAGGAGCACAAAGAAAATGTGAGGGGAGATGCATTACCATCCTACCCATGTATACGGTATTATGTTGGAAATAAAAGATATTATTCAGTCTGCCTCTAGTATGCGTCATGGAGTCTTAAGAAATAGTTGTAGGGACACATTTTTAAAAGTATTTAAGAGCCTCAAGATCCAGATAGGCACTTAGTGGGATTTTCCAAAGTACATAGGCACTTAACTCTCCCAGGCACCTGTCTGCACCTTTAAAAATCTGCCCCTAGTCTATATCAGGTTAACAGTGGTAACATGCAGCCTTATCATATATCCAGTAGATGGCACCCCCGCACAATCATAGTTTTAAAGTGAATGCTTTGGTTTTCAAACCTGCTGTGTATGAGATGCTGTACATCACTTAATCAGGCTACAATGCCATTTGTCATTTCAGTCTTTATTGCTTATTGTATCTGTTAATTTCATCTATTTTTCCCAGTAATTTCCTGGCCAAACGAATGTCCTAGAATATGTAGGGTTTGTTGTAAATGACTTTGAGCTTTGTGGCAACAGGGCTGCAGCACTCATTCCTCATCAAGAAAATTCTGCCTTAGTGGAATCAAGTCCCTGTTTCTGGCCTGAGCAGCCAGACACAGTTCAGGGAAGAAAATAATCTTGATTCTTTGATAGATTATTTCTTCATTGCCCTGTGCAGCTTTTAGTATTCTTTCTTTGTCTTGAATAGCATAATGCTCATTCCATTTTTGTGCTCTCTCTTGTTAAGATTTTGTACTCCTTTTCTATTATCTTAGGTTCAGATTTTATTATTTTTATTTGTTGACTCAGAACCATATTCTGATACACTTGCTCATGCTGAATAGTACATTACTCCATTATTTGTCCAGTTGAAGTGGATGGGACCACTTGTGGAATGTGTTGCCACCCTTTGTGAGCAAAGGTGTCAGAGTCTGGCCCTTATTTATTCAGTGCCAACAATGTGCTTGTCACTGTAGTATGCTCAGAAATAAGGACAATCCATGTCTTGAAGCATTTACAGTCTAAAAGACATAGAAGTTGGACCCACTGAGAACTCCAGAGGTAGGGGTAATTAGTAGGGCTTTGTTTGTTTGTTTCACCTATAACTATTATGAATTAACTTTTTGTGGGCATAATGCAAGAAGTCAGTATTTAGGAGGGATTTCAATGAGGAGAAAGTGGTTGTTCATGGTGAACCGAGGTTGAGAGGTCATTCCATACAAAGGGGGCACTGTAGAAAAAATGCACAGAGATGGGTGGAGAAGAAGGAACTGAATAGGGCATCATGTTTGGCATCACTGGCGGAGTTATGGGGTGGGGGAACCTGATAGGAAAAAAAAAACCAAGATGTGAGGCAGGGTGGAGTTCTGCAGAACCTTACCAACAAAGATCTAGGAAGTTTAAATTCAATGTGGCATGTAAAGGAGAACCAGTAGAAAGATTCCAGATGACGGTGATATGGCAAGAACAACTAGGCAAGGAAAATAATTAAAAATCCATGTTTTTTTAAAATTGATTGGGTTGATGTGTTAGGGAGCTACACTGCAATTTTGACTACAGAATAGTTCAAAACAGCATTTTAACTTGGTTTTGTGTTTGGTTTTTTAACGTGGAAGGTGCTATTTTTTAAAAAAAACCTCTCCTTGTTCTTAGAGGTGAAGAATTTTTGCTCAAACTTATAAAAAAAAAATCAAACCTTGAAAGTTTTTGAAAACTGTGACTGAAAACAGGAGGTTAGAATGGAAGCCCTTATATAACCTCAACTGTAGCAGTCACCACCTCTCCCACAATAATACTGAGCACCTGGAGCTTTTCAAGTTCATGTCTTACCTAGTTCTTCCATTTTTCAGCAATTTTATAAGAATCTACACAGCAGCAGCAGCTAAATTAATGTGCCACCCTTTACTTTGTCCATATCCATTTTGTTCCCCCAAAGCAGTTTGTGCTACCAGGATTAGGTGAGCAAAGACAGTAATGAATCTTTTGCAGCATGCATAAAAGAACAGACTTAGGCCCCGTCCAGACTACCCGCCCGGATCGGCGGGTAGCCATCGAAGTATCGGGGATCGATCTATCGCGTCTCGTCTGGACGCGATAGATCGATCCCCGAACGCGCTACTTCGAACTCCGGTACTCCTGCAGGGCGAGCGGAGTACCGGAGTTCGAAGTAGGAGCCGCGAACTTCGATCGCGGCGCCGCGCGGACGCGAGGTAAGTCGCGTTAGTTCGAACTAAGGTACTTCGACTTCAGCTACGCTATTCGCGTAGCTGAAGTCGAAGTACCTTAGTTCGATCCCGCCCCTAGTGTGGACCAGCCCTTACTTAAGGATAAAGTCAGCAGACATTATTGCATCCTTCATTGTGACACATTCATGACATTAGTACTATGGCTGTGGGGTATGTTGTTAGCCAGTACTAACATCTACAACACTGGCAGTAATCCAATCTTTACTTGCCAACAACCTACAAAACTTTAAGATTTATTCCTGATACTAATGCTTCTGGAGGGCTATACTTTTGGAAGTAATATTGTGCCCTGAATGGTTAAGTGTCTTTTCTGCGTCAACAGTGTTTTTGAATAATTGATTTAGGAATACAGTACTTCTGTGAATAGCCTGCACAGGTAATTGTCATAACACTTTTTTTTTCATCCACAAACTTTTGTTTGTTTCTTATATTGTGTTTCTGTGTCACTGCCTACAATATGTGCAGAAGCAAATTTGCCATTTAACTGAATTCCTACTTTGCACTTAGGTGATACATAATAAGGGAAGGAATTACGAAAAACACTATTGAATTAAAGTGGATTCTTTGCAGTTATGCAATTATCCCTTCAGATATTTTAGATTTGTTTCCTGCTGTTGATTAGATTATATAACATTTAATGTAATGAACTTTGCACCCCAAAAGTTCTGTTCTTCCTCTGTTTTTGTTGTGGTACAATATCTGGGAAGTTTGCCTATTATGAACAATAAAAAAATGTTACTTTTTCTTTCTTGTTACTTAAATTATGTCAGGGAGTTGCCATCCTACTAGGATTTAGTATACGTCTTGGGGAAAATCAAAAAGTGGCTTGCATACCCATAAACAGATAGAAAAAGTAAATATTACCATTGACTTTTTGCTGCACAATCTGCAGGAGGAAGTATCCAGGGATTTGTATAATGAAAGGGGGAACTAGAGCCTTTATTATGGTCAGCTTTCATAGTAAAAATTAAGTAATGCGAATACTTTTATGGATATGAAAAAAATTATTGCATGTTGTTGAGTTTTCTTTCTAAAAGTAAAAGAACTCTGACTCGTTTCTTTCTTACCGTGTAGGGTGGAGATGATGTCATGGCTTGTGTTCATGATGATAATGGAAGGGTCCGAATACAGCACTTTTATAATGTTGGTCAGTGGGCTAAAGAGATCCAGCGAAATCCAGCTAGAGATGAAGAAGGGATTTTTGAAAACAACCGTGTGACTTGTCGATTTAAACGTCCTGTGTATGTTCCCAGAGATGAAACTATTGTAGATCTTCACTTGAGCTGGTACTATTTGTTTGCTTGGGGTCCAGCAATTCAGGGTAAGTTGATGGCATGTAGCCACACCTGTGTTCTTCAATCTATTCCATCATTGTAAAAGGAATTAAAATAGTTTGCAAAAGATGTTCAGATTTCTGTTTACAATAGCAGTGTGTGTATATATGTAAATTAAGGGGGCAGTGTCAATTTAAGTCATATAAAAATTCCTTACCTACTTTTTTTGATTATATCTAGTCCCCAACGCTAAAATTGATTGTAGATGCTTCAAAATGACCAGTTCATGATTCTTCTGAAGGATATTGTTCATAGGTTGTTGTTCAGGTTTCGTATGATTTATTCAGAGTTTTACCTTCTGGCACTATGTTAACTGTTGATGTAATGCTGTGTTTTTGTGAAGATTTCCTATTTGGCTAGAAACACCATTTTAAACTTCAGAAAATCATTCTTTTGGTATAGTAACTAACAATAAGAGGAGGTGAGGTTATCTAGCAGAAAAGAAAGAGAAATCAGAAGTGGTTTAATTCACATGCTATGCTCATCTCTTTTTCTATCCTTTGTCTATTAAAGGTTCTATAACTCGACATGACATAGACTCACCGCCTGTATCAGAGCGTGTTGTCAGTATTTACAAGTATGAAGACATTTTTATGCCATCAGCTGCCTATCAAACCTTTTCTTCTCCATTCTGTTTGCTTCTTATTGTTGCACTGACCTTTTATTTATTGATGGGAACCCCATGATCACAGCTGGATATGTATGGAAGATTGTGAGAATTTGTTAGTGAGAGTTCCTCAGGATGGATGCATTTTCTGTTGGAATTCATATCACATCATCTAGCTGCTTTGTTGACAATTTCATCTTCTCAGCAAGGAAATAACCTCTCCTTTGAGCAGTGAAGGTGTGCCAAATAATTAAGAATAATCAAGGAGCAAGTAACAAACCATTTCCAGTGTAACTACTAGTTGTTTAATGAAAAATACTTTTGTAAAATGTGTGTGTGTATGTTGGGGGGAATTTAGTAATGGACATATAGAATCAAATTATTTAATACACAATTTCCTTCAATTCAAGAAATAAAAGTTGCGGAAATATTGTCTGTTAAATACTTGTGGTGCAGATAGCACACCGGTTTCTGAACTCAAAGTCAGGGTAATGTCATGGCACTGCTGTTTAATAAGGACTGCTTTGTGATAATGGGCTTTCACCTCCCAAAATACTTTGAATTTGACAAAAGCAACTCACAGGCCTAAATGGTTCTGGTGCTTTCCAAAACCAGAAAATGCTTCACATTCCCAGTACAAACAAAATTAAACTTTCCATTACAGAATTCTAATAATTGTCTGTACTATAAAAATAATTCTTAGACACCGCCATACTTAAGAAGCTTTTTATTAATGAGAGATGATGGTATATAAACAAGGAAAAAGAAAATTAATGCTGGTATAAATTCTTCATGATTCCTAAAAATATATAGACTATAGAAGCCTCTGCAAGCCATAAGACATCTTCCAATAGGCAAAGTATGTTTCTTTTTTTATGAAAAAATGTTACTTAGATGTAAATGTCTTTTAAACAGCTGTTTTGCAGTAACCCTAAGGTGTCTCTTCTCACCTTGCTATGTGCCCTAAATCCCATTCATGTTAAAGATGAGAAGGAGCAGCAGCTCATTGTTCCCAGAGCAATGCAAACATGATTTATGGTACTAATATGGGAATAAATAAAGAGAGCCTTAATTTCAGTTCCATCAGAACCATAGGTAAAATCATATTTATCCAATGAGGAAAAAGACAATTCAAGCATGACAATAGATTTGAATTTTTTATCCTTAAAAGAAGTATTACAAAAATGGAAAGAAAATAGTTAAGTGTTTTTGGAAATGGGAGTTGCAGAATTGTATCAAATGATAAATAGATCACAACTTATTCTAAAATGTTTTGGGTTATTGTTGTACATTTTCACTGTCTACATGATAGGGAATTTAAGATTACCTTAAGCAGGGAAGCAGCTGTCTCTTTAAATACCTGAACTTGCAGATAACACATGCACAAATCTTCCATCCACTCAAGTGGGAGTTCTGCATGCTTAAGGGGTTGCAGGTTCAGTCCCTAATTTATACTACGGTATTAGGCTGTTTTACCAAGAGTACACAGGGCTTGGCATGTTTGAGAACATTTTAGCTCTGTGTTCTTGTAGAGCAGGGGTTCTCAAACTGGGGGTCGCAAGGTTATTACATGGGGGGTCGTGAGCTGTCAACCTCCACTCCAAACCCTGCTTTGCCTCCAGCATTTATGATGGTGTTAAATATATTAAAAGTGTTTTTAATTTATAAGGGGGGTCGCACTCAGGTTTGCTATGTGAAAGGGGTCACCAGTAAAAAAGTTTGAGAGCCACTGTTGTGTAGAGTGTCTTAGAGATGATGTTTCCATCTTAGTTACTGCTTGGCGAGGCAATAAGAAAAAAAAATAATTGAGTTTTGTAATTTGTGCATCATTACTCAGTGTAAAATTTAAAGGTTGATTTTTTTTGAAGGCTTTGCATTCCTCAAAACTATGTGCTTAAAGTATGTACATTTTTGGTTTAAATGATTATTTGCCTCCCTAGCAAGCTTTTTTCCCCATATGTAAAATTGCAACATTTGTTTAAAAAAAGGAGTATTAATTAGAAAAGAAGTTTAAAGTGTAAAGTGCTTCATAAATAGTGACTTTATCTTAGTGCATTTCAGTAAGTGATCCCTCTATACCTGATTAACCAACTAATTAAATACGTGATAAAGTATAGTTGTAGTGGGTCAGATCCTTGTCCCTGATAAGGTCTGCTTTGTGGAACTCTGGGAGCAAATCATAGCCTTAATGTGTCCTAAGCAGACAGCTGAGATTCCTCTGGTATAGCAGAATCCTTTGATGGCATAGATCTGGGTAGCTGGCTCTATGCCATAGTCTCTAACACTGGAGAGAAGAATGTGGTCAAAGCTTGCTGTGTGTCCCATGTGCTGCTTAAATTACAGCAAGCAGCCTGTTCAGCTCCCAGCCCAGGGCCAGTTTTACTACCAGCATAAGTTAAAGCAGTCTCAGGCCTGCTAGAGGCACTTGCAGTAACCCCCAAGGGGCTGTTCCAGCAGCTATAGATTACTGGAGCATAACACAAACCTACCTTTGGCTCTCCTGCCTCCACTTGACTCCTGGCTGGCCCTCAAAATTGAGGTCAGTATATACAAAGACAGTAAAAATAACACTAAAGTCCAAAGAGAGATTTAATCAACCTTACAAAAGTACACAGATTCAGAGCTGAGGCTAAACCTTAGCACTTATTGTATTCCTTTGTGTCATGCTAGTGGAGAATATACACTATTTCAGATTACAGAGCTTTCAGGGCTGGTGGCTGAGACTATGCCGTACATTAAGGCAAAAGTTTGCCTTCACTTTCAGATTCTGTTTTTGTGAGTTAAAGGTTCACCCTTTACCTGACATTAATGTATTTTTTATTCTGTTGTACTTTCCTTTTGTCCAGATATTAGTAGCAGTTTTCACTTTTATAGCACCTTCCATCCAAGGATCTCAAAGTGATTAGCTGGCCCTATTTACCCTTCCTTAATAATAGAGAAAAATACAGCAAGTCTACAAAAAAAAAGTGAGAGAGAGAAACGATACTATTTTTTAGCTTTTCAATTGATGTTTCAGTTTGTATTTATTAATTATTCTATTATACCATAATTTTACATACTCTACTGACATTAAAAAGACATAATCCTTGCCCCAAAGAATTTAAAATTAAAGGGGGAATGGAAGAGGGTTTAAGGAGAGTAGAAGGCAGCAAACAGCCATTGAGGATTAGAGGTATGAGAGTAGAATTGCTTGGCCAAGAACAGAGCAGAAGGAAGAAAGAACAAGCCTATAGGGAAGACAGTTGGCAAGATCATGGGATTTTTTCCATGAGCATCTCTACAGAGCAGGAACAGAGATAATAAAGGTGAGGAGAGAAACAAGGCTAGGAACTTAATATTTATTCTGTATTGGAAAGATATTATCTACAGCAAAGTCCCCTTTTCACTACAGCATCATGCAAGCTTGCTTCCTAAACAAATTAGGCATTTTAAAATGTTTAGAAGGTGTCTCCTACTACCTAGAACAGGGATCAGCAATCTTTGGCACGCGGCTTGCCAGGGTAAGCACCCTGGTGGGCCGGGCTGGTTTGTTTACGTGCCACGTCCGCAGGTTCGGCCAATCGCAGCTCCCACTGGCCGCGGTTCGCCGCTCCAGGCCAATGGGGGGTGCGGGCCGAGGGATGTGCTGGCCACCGCTTCCCGACGCCCCATTGGCGAACATGCTTCTTCATACCTCCCTAACTAATATGTATCAACCCCGACCAGGAGAGTCCATCTCTAGGGAGAGGGTAGTTTAGTCTCTATACCAAATCATTTCTTAGCCTACTTACTGAGATTACTAATGAATTGGCCATTAAAGAACAGTTTCAAAAGGCTTCCATTTTGTGTACGAGGTGAATTAATTATACATAGTTACCTGGCACACATGCACAAATGCAGGCACAGGAACGTGCGTGGAAATTTTGCATGTACACAATTAGGAGGCCTATGGAAATATAGCCCTGATTGGCCTTTTCCAACATTATCTGTATAACCAACAAAAGGCATTAGTTACCACCGGGGGCCATGTATCTGTAAAAAAAATAAAAAAAATAAATAAATTAGCTGTGAGTTCTGCTTATTATGTTAATCATAGTGTTATCTTGTGCTCCCTTTGTCTGTCTTCACCGGTTGCCTCTCATTTTGTACATAGATTGTAAGCTTCTTGGAGCAAGAATCAGATTTTTGTTATATGTGTACAGTGCCTGGTGCAATGGGACCCTGATCCTCCACTGGGGCCTCTAAATGCTACCACAAGACAAATAATAAATATAATAATAATTTGGCCTGTTTTTCCACAAAGAAAGAATGAGATAGGAAAGAGAGAGAAAAAGAAGTTGGAAGGGAAACACAGCTGAAGACTCCCATTACTTTCATAAAGACAAATAATAACATGCAGTTTGTTTATAGTAGAAAAGCTCATAAAACCTAAATTACAACATTACAAGCTAAACAGTATAACTGATTTTATGAAGTGTTTAAATAGAGGGTAATTCAGTTACCCAAAATTCAAAAGCAAAATAACCCCGTTTTCATACTTGAAAGAAACTGTTGGGGAAAACTCTGCCTCCCCCACCCCCCCCCCCCCCCCCCCCCCCCCCCCCGCGCGCCCACATACTTGCTTTCCTGCACTCCAGTGGTACAAAGGGAGAAGAGACATTTTTAACTCCCTGGCTGTGGTTATCCCTATCTTTAGGATGTCCCCAGCTGATGTAAATGTAGCAGAGCTGTCTCTTATGTCACCCTCTGCACAGTCACCACCATTGGGGTGAGGGGAGTGGATGGAGCAGGATGTGCTAGCAGCTAACCTCTTTGAGACCATTGCAAACTGATACAGGTTAAAGAAGTACCCAGGCTGCTCTAACCTGGGTCTGAGACTGAGCAAAGAATCAGGATCTGCAACCACCTTTCTACAGCACCCAGAATAAGTTGGATGCAGCAGATAATATAGCTGTTATGTAATAAATCCAGTGCAAATTTAGCACAGACTTGGCTGCTTAATAAAATTACAATGCATTTGTTTATGTAAAAGGTCCAGTGTAGAAACCTTGGGATTGTCGTACCAGATCAGACCAATGGTCCCTCTAGTTCAGTATCCTGTCTTTCATCGTGACCATCATCAGATGCTTCCGAGAAAGAAATGCCCATCATGAACAATTATGGCATTAACATATCCATTAGGGAATCTTTTTCCTCATCCTAGGTGTTTAGTGGTTGCCTTGTGTATTGAAGAATGAAGGTTTTTGTATCTCTTAGATATTTTCACCCTCTTTTGCATAACTGGATGATATCTGTATTATTCATATAACTGTCTAGTCTTTTTTTGAAACCCGCTGTGGTCTTTGTTGATATCTTGTTGCAGTGCATTCCATGGCTTCCTTTTATGTTGGCTAAAGGCAAGGTTGTCAGAAGCCCTAACATGACTGTGAAGGAGATGGGGGTGGAGTGGGTGGGTAACAAGGACCATGTACAGGTCTGTCTCATCTTACGCTGGGGTTACGTTCCGCGGTCAGCGCCTAAAGCAAAAACCGCGTATAGTCAAAATTACATTGAGTGTAATGGCGGGCGGAATCGCCCGCACTACAGAAACAGTATTTAAATTGTTATTTTTCTCTTTTTTTGTGTTTTGGTTTTCGTTTTTGCCGACCGCGTAAAGCTGAAATCGCACATGTTAAATGCGCCTAAGATGCAACAGACTCTGCATGGTCACGTTAAGGCTACCCAGATCATGGTTTGAAGTCCTTGCTGGACCTCAGCCCTGTGCTGCTTATGCTGCTCCCAGTCGTTGCAGGCAAGTGAGTGGAGAGAGTGTGGGGAAGTGGGGCGAGCCAAATGTGCCTCCTCTCCCCATTTCCCTCTTTCCAAGCAATGTACCAGACAGCAGAGTTGGCAAGTGCAAGGTAGAATGTAAGCTGTGTCCCTTTCAGAGCTCTCATCTCCTCAGATCTCTTCCAGTGATGGTGCAGGTACGCCTCCCCGTATTCAGGACAGAGGCTAAAAGTTTATAATAAAGCTCTACTTTAAAAAAAAATTATGTTGTCTTTTAACATCATTGGATACCCCCTTGTTTTGCCACTATGAAATGGGGTAAACAGGAGTTCCTGCCTGACTATCTTTATACCACTCATTATTTTATCTCTCTCATATCCTCTCTTATTTGTCACCTCCAGATAATTTCCCAAAATAGAACAAACCTGGTTGTGCCCGCAACTGTGTCAGAAGGAACCATGTGCTTTTTCCTTCCCTAGAAGGGCGTTGCAAATAGCACTGTAAAATTACAGAAATGCACTATCAATTTTTTTCACAGAGATCCATTGTGGGAGTTCTAATATTATTGAAATGGTTGTATGTACACTGTGTAATTAGCCTAGAACCTGGAACAGCTGGAGTAAACAAAGTTAACTAAATAAAACCTAAATATTATAAACTTATACATTCTGCATGGATACAATCAACAACATCCATTTACACCCTAATCTTATAATGTATAGACAAGCAGTCTACTCACATGCTACACGTTGCGGAATGCAAGCATCAGTAAGTATTTTTAGAATAAAATGGGTAAACTGATTTATTTAGTACGGTGGTTCTCAAACTTTTGCATTGGTGACCTCTTTCACACAGCAAACCTCTGAGTGTGACCACCACCCCCACTTATAAATTAAAAACACTTTTTTTTATGTTTAACACTATTATAAATGCTGGAGGCAAAGCATGATTTGGGGGTGGAAGCTGACAGCGACCCCCAATATAATAATCTCGTGACCCCTTGAGGGGTCACAACCCCCAGTTTGAGAACCCCTGATTTAGTATAATCTTTAGATATTGTTTAAACAATAAGGAGGAGGTTAATTATTTCTTATGCTTACTGCTTTCTCTTAAGTGTTTGAGGTGTTTACTTAAGACTGGATTGTGTCACCCTTACTCACGTTAATTAAACTACTCAATATGTATAAGAGAGGCAGAATCTGACCCTAAAGAAAATTCAACTTTTATGTAGATTCTATCCAGGCTGATGCAGACTAAAGACCACATTCTTCGCTAAAATACATATTCACATAAATCCAGAATTTGACCCTAAAGGCTTGAATCTGCCCTTTGAAATATGGAAACACATCACCGATACAGGATCTTGACAAATAAGCTACTGGCCATGAGAAGCATACTAGTCATTTCACAGGGAACACAGCTCTATATGCTTGAGTATCAGGGTGGAACTCAGCTCTGTATCTGTGCTCAAGTGCTTTCATTGTAGATCATGTATTTACCCTAATTTAATCTCATTGTGTTAGTGACATTTCTGCTGTGTTGTATCAGAGTTGCATTAGGATATGCCCAGCTTCTGTGTGGATACTTCTGACAGGTCCTGGAAGCTTTAAAATATTGTCAAATTTCCAGTGTAGAAGGCAGGCAAGGGAAATAAAGATTATATATTTGTGTATTATGTGCCAGATTTTTAAAACCTGCCCTCTGTTTCTGCATTCACAGTTATTTGTGTAATTTAGATGTCGTAAGTATCTGATTTTGCACACAAATATGGTATAGATAACCCCAATTCTTCTGAACCCATTTTCTCTAGATCTCTGTGTTATTGGTAATATATTTTATATCTACACACACACATTAAATAAATCAAAAGCAAAAATTCAGTTTTTACATAGATTAGTTTTTGGATATCTTCTAAGACGTTTGTAAAATCAGCTATAATTGTACTTGTGTCTAACGGATCTAAATTGAGCCACTGCTAAACTGCCAGTCACATAACAGACCAGAGTACCAACATAAGATGAGTGGATGATAGGTGTGAAGAAGCAGTATGAAAAAGTAGTAACACTACTTTCTTTTAAAGTGCAAAATGAGTTACAAATATCAACCAAATCAGCATAATAAATAGTATGAAATGTTTTTATTTTTGGTTCATGTTACACTCCTTCAGAAATATAGTTCCTTCCCTTATTTTACTAGAGTAAGGGAAGGGGAGTATTCTTCTAATTTGGTGTCCAGTATGTATTCAACATGCCCTTACAACATCTTTGAAAGTGGCACTGCTGGGTTTTTAAGGCTAAATTTGGCTTAGCTTAAAACTTCTATTAGCTGGTTAGGAATGTCTTTGGTTTTAGGATTCTAAATCTATTAACCTGATGTTAAGAATATTTTAAGAATGATCTACAGCAGCAGTTAGCTATTAACATTAGCCAAATTTTTTAAACTTGAAATCTAAAATTACTCCCCCAAATCCATATTTACACTCCTAAATTACTCAGATTTTTCAAAAGTGCTGAGCAGCTGCAACTCCCATTTGACTTCAGTGGCTACTCACGATAAAAACTATGCACAGTAATCACTGTGTGTAGGGGTGAATCCTAAGGCAGTTTCATAGACTCTTTACCCTTTAGATCATTCAGGTTCAATAATGCAAGGTATTTCAGATTCTGAAAATGGAAACATTAAATGAATAGATAAAGAAGTCTTTGATTCTGTGGAAAAGAATACAAATATTCTTACATCTTTTCATTGTAATGCTCTTTTATACAAAGGCTAGAAAAATAAAAAATGAAAGCAACTTCCCTGTCAAAATTAATGTTTAAATAAAGTAATTTTGCTTTAGGCTTTTTGGTTTTGTAGAAATCAAAGAATCTAGTAAGATGGTTTTAGAATGAAAAGTAACTGGGATCATGCTCTGGAGAGTGCAGTAAAACAAACCACTTTGCAGCACAGGTTCTTTAACCCTTTTTATCTTATTTTCAAGGGGTTTTTTTCCACTGTGAAGGAAAAAAGAAGTTTGGGGATAAGAGAATATTGATGTATATAAAATTAGTAGAATTGGAGGTGAAATGTAGATGCCACATTAAAATCTAGGAATATCAAAGTTTATATTATCAACAATGAATTTCTTTAAGCAACTATATTGGCAACTACACCCTGGCAATACTAGAGTGAGTGGTATTATATACAGCAGTGATTTCTTTTTTTCTGATTTCACATCTGATGATAAAGTAGTAATAAAAAATACAGCTTCCATTGATTTTTTTCAAAGCTGAAAATAGTACCATGTTTACTGAAACAAAATCAAGGGCAAAATTCATATTGATTTCAGTAGGGCCAGGATTACACCCTAAAGATGTTTCCAGCCTTGACTAAAGATGGAAATTTTTGTTCCAATATATTAAGTATCATCAGTTCTGTTTAGATTAGGACAAATGTCTGGTTGTACTCAGTATTTCTGGTTAGTGCATTCTGAGGTCTGGTTTGCTTCAACCTTTTTGTGTGATTAAGACTGTAAAAAGTATGCTAGCTCTTGCCAGTTTGTTCAGTATTATATGAACAGTAAAGAATGTATCTTATGTCGGCAGTAAATTTTAATTTTGTACAATGTTTGTGCTAAAAATTAAATTTTAGTCTAAATAATTGATATTCACATGAAACGTAACTACAGTATTTAATATTAAGCATGCTCTTCATTCTCTATCTTGAGCCCAGTCCTCCACTCCTTTCCAGCTCCCGTTTGAAGCCATTGAGTACTTTGGTGAGAGTGGAGGAATAGGCTCATTGAGGTTTGGTTGTCAAATACCTGGACAGAAGTTCTTAAAAATAAACTTTTATGTTAATGCATTGGAATTTGCAGAAAGATAAAACTGAACAAATAATGAAATTATTTTCACCAATAGGACTATTTTATAATCCGTGCATGCCCTAAAACATTGCTTTGTAATATTTGTTTTATACTAATTGTATTGTTGATGTTCTAGTGGACTTGGTTAATTGTCTGATAATAACATATGCAAATATTTATAAACCTGTTCTAATAAATACCTTTTTACTGTAAGAAATTGTGTGGTATGGCATTTATAAAAAAATCATAGACTTTACAGCTAAAATTAGAGTAGCTTTCCTTATCACGTGACATCTTTATATTAAGTTAGCACTTTCATTCTAATGCGCAAGTCCTGCAAACACTTAGTCATGTGCTTAACTTTTACTACCAGGAGTAGTCATTGAAGTGAAGTGTTAGATTGTACGACTAGATAAGTAATGTGTGAGAATCCCAGATGTCAAAGCCATGATGCTCCTGCTCATATTCTCTGACTCTAGGTGAGACTGCCTTTCTGCTGAAGGGAATAGGTAATTCCTATTCCCATGCTCCTCTTTCCTGTGTAAGAACAGACAGAGGGAGGTGGGGCTAAGAGGATACCCTGCTGTGGCCATTTTGGAAGGAATACAGCTCTAAAGAGGTGAGCTAATTTGATGTGACTTCGAGCTGAGTTGCTCAGCGTTCTCCACCAGCATCTTCGATCACCAGGTGCTAGACAGAGTCTCCTTCGTAACCTCTTACTGGAGTACCCAGGTTGTAGTACTTCTGAACATCAAAGGGCACTGGAAAAGAGGGTAAGTCAGAGCTGGCCACCCAAACAGTGAGGCAGCCAAATATCACACTCATCACCTTGGGCCTTTCAGAAGTGCCCAGAGATGAGTGTGAATGATACTTATTTTTAAAAAGGTGCCGTACAAAGCAGTGAGCCTTACTTCAGAGCCAGGCACATCAGGTAAAATTATACTTAAGAATAGAATTACAAATATCTGCATGAATTTGTGCTGGGTTGTCCCCTTCACATAGGCTACATAACATATTTCATCTACTAGGTAGGATTCTTTGAGTTTGTCAGCAAAAGAGCAGATAAAGGAGAGCAAGCTGCTAATCTATTTGGATATTCAGAAAGCCTCTGACAAAGTCTCTGAGAAGAGGAAATCAAGGAAAATAAGTAATTATGGGGTGAAAGGTAAAGTGGATCAGATACTGTCCAAAAGACAGAAAACAGGAATAAAGGATCAATTTTCAGCATACCAAAATATTAATAGTAAAGCATCCCAAGGTTCTGTACTAGTAACGATACAGGAATCTTTTTTAATCATCTGGAAAGTGAGGCAAACAACAAGATGACAAAATTTACATCCAATGCAAAAACATTTTAGACTAGTCAAGACTCTAGAAGACTGAGGAATTACACAGAAATTTAATAAAGCTAAGTGAATGGGCAGCATAGTAGCAGATTCAATTCAATATTAAAAATGCAATTAATGCACCTGGGGACAATAATGTAAACTATGCAAAATTTGCTGGGTGTACATCAACTATATTAATAAAGGGAGAAGACCTGGCTGTCAATGTGGAAAACTTAACGAAAGCCTCTCTTCAGTGTACAGAAACTATAAAAGTTAGGATGTATAAAGGTTGGGATAGAAAAGAATTCCAAAAATGCAATTATATAAATCAATGGTACACCTTCACATGGTACACTGATCACCTTAGTTGGCCAAACAATATGTTCCTAGGTAAAATGTTCAGAACCACCAAAGAGACTTAGGCACTT
This sequence comes from Platysternon megacephalum, assembly GCA_003942145.1. NCBI lineage: Eukaryota > Metazoa > Chordata > Testudines > Platysternidae > Platysternon > Platysternon megacephalum. Next base: position 8,075,206 of record QXTE01000060.1, on the reverse strand, counting down.
AAGTCCCATAGACTTGCATTATTTCAGGGTATAGTCTTCCCCTGCCCACCTCCCTCGCTCTCCCTACTGCATGTAACCTCCTAATCCCCTGCCTCCTCTGTGTGGGAGATGGAGAGAAAGGCTGGAGCAGTGCAGGGATGGCTCGGGGAGAGGCTATTGCTTTTACAGTTTCTCTTCCACAGGCACCATCTCAGGGATTCTGTTGCTGGTTGTGCTGCTTAGTCACTTTGAGTTTTTGGTTTCCCCATCTCTAATATGGGACCTCTAATATTGACCTTCTCTCCCTTTAGGAAAATGCTTTGACAATACTAATCATTATAATCAGGGCTATATAAGTGTATCTTTACCATGTGACTAACAGTATCTGTTCATTTACTTCTCACTGTTCTGATGCCAAGAGTTCTGAAGGAACTCAAATGTGAAATTGCAGAACTACTAACTGTGGTATGTAAGCTATCATTTAAATCAGCTTCTGTACCAGGTGACTGGAGGATAGCTAAAGTGATGCCAATTTTTAAAAAAGGCTCCAGAGACAATCCCAGTAATTACAGGCCGGTAAACCTGACTTCAGTACCAGGCAAATTGGTTGAAACTATAGTAAAGACCAGAATTATCAGACACATAGATGGACATGATTTGTTGGGGAAGTGTCAATATGGTTTTTGTAAAGGGAAATCATACCTCACCAATCTACTAGAATTCTTTGAGGGGGTCAACAAGCATGTGGACAAGGGTAATCCAGTGGATATAGTATACTCAGATTTTCAGAAAGCCTTTGACGAGGTCCATCACCAAGGCTCTTAAACAAAGTAAGCTGTCGTGGCATAAGAGGGAAGGTCCTCTCATGGATCAGTAACTGGTTAAAATATAAGAAACAAAGGGTAGGAATAAATGGTCAGTTTTCAGAATGGAGAGAGGTAAATAGTGGTATTCCCCCCCCCCCCCCCAAGGGTCTGTACTGGGACCAATACTGTTCAACATATTCATAAATGATCTGGAAAAAGGTAAACAGTGAGATGATCAAACAGTAAACAGCAGATGATCCAAAATTACTCCAGATAGTTAAGTCCAAAGCAGACTGCAAAGAGTTACAAGGGATCTCACAAAACTGAGTGATGGGGCAACAAAATGGCAGATGAAATTCAATGTTGAGAAATGCAAAGTAATGCACACTGGAAAACATTGTCCCAATTATACATAAAAAATGATGGGGTCTACATTAGCTGTTACCACTCAAGAAAGAGATCTTGGAGTCTTTGTGGATAGTTCTTTGAAAACATCCACTTAATGTGCAGCGGCAGACAATTTAACAGAATGTTGGGAATCATTGGGAAAGGGATAGATAATAAGACAGAAAATTTATTGCCTCTATATAAATCCATAGTACTCCCACATCTTGAATACTGCATGCAGATCTGTTCACCCCATCTCAAAGAAAGATATATTGGAATTGGAAAGGTACAGAAAAGGGCAACAAAAATAATTAGGGGTATGGAAGAGCTTCCATATGAGGAGAGATGAATAAGACTGGGACTTTTCAGCTTGGAAAAAGGATGACTAAGGGGGGATTTGATAGAGGTCTATAAAATCATGACTGGTGTGGAGAAAGTAAATAAGGAAGTGTTATTTACTCCTTCTCATAACACAAGAACTAGTGGTCACCAAATGAAATTAACAGGCAGCAGGTTTAAAACAAAAGGTAGTATATCTTCACACAACATACTGTCTACCTGTGGAACTCTTTGCCAGATGATGTTGTGAAGGCCAAGACTTTAACGTGGTTCAACAAAGAACTAGATAAGTTCATGGAGGATAGGTCCATCAGTGACTATTAGCCGAGATGGGCAGGGAGACAAAACAATGCTCTGAAGTGTCCCTAGCCTCTGTTTGCCAGAAGCTGGGAATGGGCGACGGGATGGATTACTTGATGATGATCTGTTCTGTTCATTCCTTCTGGGGCACCTGGCATTGGCAACTGTCGGAAGACAGGATACTGGGCTAGATGGACCCTTGGTCTGACCCAGTATGGCCGTTCTTAGGTTCTATGTTCTTATAATAGCAAAGAAAAAATCATATTGTTGGAGATTTCTGTTTCAAGGGTAATCTAGGTAAGGACTTGCGCTCTTAGAAGAGCATGAGACAAAGTCTTCCAGTGTATTGCATTGTCCTATGGAAGAACCAGTTTCAGAAATGAAGTGGGGATTCTTGTTCCTTTGGGCATGTGGCACAGCAGCAAGAGTGGCTGCAATAGAGGGCTTCTGCAGGAAGAGATCAGTTGCGTGTAATATTGGATAAAAGTAATCTGATTTCCATAGGATCCTCAACATTTATATTCTGGAACCCCAGAATTATTCTTTCTGGTTTGTAAACCACAATAAAAGTGGAATCAATTCAGCTTTTCTGAAGGGTCTTAGTGAAGTAAATAAAAAAATTAAAGTCTGCTTGTGCCAGTTTCCCTTCTCTTTGTGTTTGAGGCCCAAGATGGGTCCTTTTAAGGGAAGAGCTTATATTGTGATGCAAAAGAACAAAATCAACTAAGATTGGAGAATGTCTGTCTTATTCATTTATTTAAACAAAAAAGTAGCAAGGAACAAATCTGAACAATATTAGCGCAGGGAGAAATATCTAGACATATGCACAGACTTCCTCCACTAAACCTCAGACTTTTTATTCACGCATTCACCCTGCTCCTCCAATGTCTGAATCTTCTGTCTTCTTCCTGTAACTCTCTGCAGCTGTGGATCATGTTCTGACTGGTGCAACACAATACATGGGAGCTCTCCTAAACCACTGAGCCTTTCTTTATTTAAATCTTGCTTTCAGTCCATGTTCACTTCAGCAGATGACCAGTTCTCTCAAAATGTGTTGCCGTATTGCTTATGACACACTACTCATGATTATGCCCCTTTTACCATGTTTAATAAAGTACAAAAATATATAAATAAGTCAGCTACTTGTTGCTGCTGTTACTAGTATCTTAGATCTAATAAAACATAGGAACAATACTTGTTTATGCACCAAATATAAGAACCTTGTGACAGAGTGCTAGGCAAGAAAGAGTCAGCACTCCATTCACAGCAGCTCCAATCAAGCAAAGCAAAATGAAGCTGATTAAGCAGAGGTGTGCCCAGGGCCGGCGCAACCCATTAGGCGACCTAGGCGGTCGCCTAGGGTGCAAACATTTGAGGGGCGCCGGCGCTCCGGCTGGCCGTGGAAATTTGGAGGCGGGACCTTCTGCCGACGCTGTTGGGGGCGGCATTTCGGGGGCAGGACCTTCCGCCGCCTAGGGTGCCACTACTGGGTGTGCCTAATTTGTGGATAGGACAGGGCAGAAAGGCTAATTAAGCCATTAGCCAGAGCCCACAAATAGGCACAAGAAGGAAGTGGAAAGGGGAAAGCAGGTAGCAGGCAACTTGTTATAGGAGCTGTATAGATGATGAAGGTGGTGGGAATCCATTTGTAAATAAACTGCACAAGGTGTTGGACCAGTACAAGGATCTCTCAGTGGTTTATAGACCCGGACAGAGGCAGGAGCCAGGAGGCCCTGTTACAGACCTGATGAGTTTTGACTGCATATGCAGAGACCTCATATTACAGAGGAAAGATACATGCTCTTTGGCATGACTGCACCAGTAATACCTCATTTAATAAGATAGAGCAAGAAGATGGCAGTTTTGCTACCTGTAGAAAGGAACGCTGAACCTGGCAGGGAGCCGTTGGGAGAGCACATTGCTTTCTCTTGGAGCTGCTGCTAGAGGGCACTACTGCCTCATGCTGTTTCTCTGTGTTCCTTTCTCTCTCATTCTCTATCAGCCCTCATTTCGCTGTCTGATTTCATCAAGGTCCTTCATTTCAATGTCCATCTTCTCATTCTCTAATCTCTCACTCTTCCCTCTCTCAAATCTGTTGCTCTCTCAAAAGTTGATGTGCCACAAAATCTGTCTTTAGCAATTACAAGATATTGCTAACATTTGTGACATGAAATGTGGTATTGTAAATGGTTTGATAATCTACAGCAAGTCACAGCTAATTACCCCCTTGACATCTTCTCTTGGATGTCTCATCATCAATTTACATTAATAGATTCAGCTATTTTAAGGCCAGAAGGGACTATTATGATGATCTAGTCTGAACTTCTGCATAATACAGACCACAGAATTTCACCAAATGATTCCTGCATCTAGCTGACAATTTCTGCTTGAGCCAGAACATATCTTTATAAAGACCTCCAATTTTTATTTAAAGTGATGGAAACTCCACCCCATCTCTATGTAAACTGTTCCGATGGCTAATTGCCCTCTATTAAAATAATTGGTGCCCTATTTCCACTCTGAATTTGTCCAGTTTCAGCATCCAGCTAGTGGATCTTTTAATATGGCCAAAATGGAACTTCTAATCTTTCCTCCCCAACCCATTCCATTTCCAACAGTGAGAAGGAGGCAGGAGCCATTAGTTGACGAGGCAGTGTGGGGGATCCAAGTGGCATTTAACTCTTCTGCACAAAATGCACAACATGGATCTCCAGTGACACATTTTTTAACGTTTAGCAACTATAAGTTCAGTCTTGCAACCACATTTTGTCATTGAGACACCACAACCTGGCTCACCTCAGCCCCTCTAAAAACGAGGGAGTGGGTCTCAGATCCTGGGCTCCAACCTGAGCCCCTATGGCTATGCTGCTATTTTAAGTCTCGCAGCCTGAGCCCCGTGAACCCGAATAAATTGACCCAGGCTCTGAGACTCGGTGCCGTGGGTTTTTTATTTCAGTATAGATGTACCCTAAGATGCTAAGGCCAACATTTTCAAGTGTCACTGATTTTGACCAGTGCCAGGCCAAGGATGTTATGTTATACCTCTCCACCCTGGCTGCAAAAACAAACAAACAAAAACCCCCACACTCACCAACTAAGTACTTTTACTAAGGGACCTTTCCTAGTCTTCGCTGAAGCACCCTCATGAATTAGCTCTTCCAGTCTATCCACCTTGCTTCCTAGGTCTCTATAGAAATAACTGCTGGAGCACGTAACCTTTCCTGCTCCATAGACATTATTAGGTAGGTCTTGGTTAATTTTAGCATGCTGAAACCCCTTTCATTAGCATTCATGTTTACAGGAAAATGGCAAAAAATTCATAGTGCTGTTTCTGTGTATGGGAAACTCCCATCTAAAGACCTTTTGTGAATGCAGCTAACAAGATAAATGGGTGTCTGTTTCCAAGTAATCCTTAAAGATTTTTTTGCAAAACCTGGCAACGAGCTCAATTTCATTCTCTAAACTCTTAGGGTTTAAGTCCTTGATACGTTTTAAGCATGCATCTTTAGGTCTTTGCTTCCGAGACTTTTCAGTTTCTCACACATCAAAAAAGCAAAACTTTTTCCGGCTCCATCGTACTTAGGCATCCTATTGTCTAATTGTGTTAATATTGTATCTAAGATAGCATTGAAAACCTTCCACTTAAAAACTTTTTTGGGATCTGATGACCTTTCATCCTTTGCATTTCTTTCCTCTTTCAAGATCATTTCTCTTTGAACTGTGTAGATTTTCCTAACGTTTCAGCCCGTGAAGCAGCAGCTTCTTTACATGCAGTGAACCCAGAAGACTGTAATTCTGATAAAGCATCTTGAAGACCACCAAGTAAACCATGAGCTGTCTGAATGTCAAGATCTGGACTCTGCAATTTTTTCTCTCAATGTTAAATTTTGATAAAATAGTATACAATATTTTGGCCAAAACAAGAAACAAAAACTCTGAATGTTCATTTGCAAGCTATCAGCTTCCGACTTAAATTCTGGCATAAGATCATGTGAAGACTTGATCTCATCTAATGTGTCAAAAACACCCTCAACCTGATTTCACAGTGGATGGATTTCCTCTACCCTTGCTGACCATCTTGTTGTGCTTTGGCATTTTAATGTAATGCTAATTTGCTCTTTCAGCGCATTCTAACAACTAGTAGAAGCAGAAAACAGGGCATAAAATCTTCGAACAATTAAAAAAAAATAGAACAACTCGGGGAACAATCATTGCAGCAGTTTCTCCAACAAGATTCAGTGAGTAGGCCGCACATGGGACGAAAGATGTGTATTGATTTACCTGCTGAATTCAATTTTGAACACCTCTGTATGCTGCAGCCATGTTAGCTCCGTTGTCTTAGCTTTGTCCCATGCAATCAGCCATATCTAAACTGTCTATCTTTTTTAGTCTGTATCAGTAAAAACAATGAGGAGTCCTTGTGGCACCTTAGAGCAGAGGTCTCAAACACGCGGGGAGTTATTTCCTGCGGCCTGCCATACACGCTGACTCCACCGGCAGCCAAGCTCCCCTAACCCCCCAGCTCCCCCTTCTCTCCCCCCACCAGCGCGCTGCGTCCCCGCTCCTCCGCCTACCTCCCAGCGCTTCCTGCCACCAAACAGCTGTTTGGCGGCGCTTAGGAAATTCCAGGAGGGAGGGGGAGGAGCGGGGACGTGGCGCCCTCAGGGGAGGAGGCGGAGAAGAGGCGGGGTTCGGGCGGGGATTTGGGGAAAGGGTTGGAATGAGGGCAGGGAAGGGGCGGGGCCTCATGGACTAGACGAGCAGTCTGAGGTATGAAGTTCAGCATGTATGATTCTTTGCTGTGAGTAGTTGGGAAGAATGTTTGTTAAAAGTGGCAATGTATTTTGTATGAATAATTACTTTAAAAAGTTCCTGCCTTACAGACAGCTATGTTGATAGACTGTTAGTGTAGATCATCATCAGTGTTACTGACCTCATAAGGAATAGTTAACCCCTCTTCGCATTACAGTTTTTAAAAAGTTAATACATTGACTTTTAATAGCATGCTATATTACTCTTCATTTTTTTCATTTTTGACTATACTTTTGTATCGTATGAAAAAGTTTCAGTGATGTGGGCCTCGGGCCAATGTACTAGTCCTCATGTGGCCCTTGTGGTGATTTGAGTTTGAGATCCCTGCCTTAGACACTAACAAATTTATTTGGGCATAAGCTTTCCTGGGATGAAGTGGGTTATATCCCACGAAAGCCTATGCCCAAATAAATTTGTTAGTCTCTAAGGTGCCACAAGGACTCCTCGTTGTTTTATCTTTTTTCAGCTTCCCTAAAATAACCTCCAGAATACCTTCCACTGTTGTGGTGTGGATATCAATGAAATCTACAAAGCTCTCAATAACCTTCACTCCGTATTTCAAAACCTGAACATACCTTACACCTGAGACATTTGTTCCATCAGGAGAGATCTGGAGTGCAATCAAACATAACAGAAAAGTATTTAGCTTTCCTAACCTTGTTGAAAACAGTCTGCCATACTTTTCTTGCAATGCTATGGAAAATTTCATTTCAAATTTGATTTGATAAGTATGTCACCTTTGCAGTGCCAATCTTATTAGCTTCCACATGATCACACAACACACTATTCTACCTCGCAGGCAATTCAAGTAACCCCAAAAATTACCATCACAAGGACTGTCTAATTTCTCATCTGAACCTCTCAAAGGTAAACACCTCTCACCTAAGAACAGCAAAATATCCAAGAGAGAGCATATCTCTGTACCGGATAGCAGATTTCCATATCTTTGACAATTGTGCGACCCTGTTCCAACCATTCTGCACATTACATCCAGTGAACAATCGCCTCCAGCCATTCTTTTGAATATTTGTGTTGGCATACTCAAGCGCTGGAGTAGAAAAAGTTAGTGAACCCAGTTTTACAGTTCACAAAGGAAGATGAGGAATTTGGCTGGAAAAGCAAACAAGTGAAACAGAACAAAGAGGCAAGAGTCATCGTGTACGTCAACCAGGATTGCTGGCATAACTCCCCATTAGGAGTGTTGACAAAGACCCGCAATTTTAATGCTTGCCTTCCTTTGTATTTGCTAGGCAAAAAGTCTTGTTCTAAATTAACAATGGGACCATTTTTCTACCAAAAAACAGTGAACAGAATCTGTCACTTGTGGCCAAGTAGCTGGATCTACCTGGTCAAAGTCAAAATTCTGCCCCAGGCTTTCAATAATCAAACTGCTTTCAGTGTCCACATCCATAACAATTGTACCAGCAATCAACAGGAAACTTTCTGTCCTGGAATCAGACTCCAGGACCCAACAAGCCAGATAAACCCAAAGAAACTTTGTAGGCCACTCACAATTTTCTGATCTTTTTCAAGAGCCGTCTGTAGCTTGCACTTTTGAGCACCACTCATTTAGTTATTCATGGCAGAAACCATGGTTGACTGTAAGAATTCACCCACCAGGCTCTTCAGAATTAATTGCTAGCTTTGGAATAACTGTGGTAGTGAGTGAAAGATCTAATATCTCTGATACTCTGAGAGAAATCAGGTAAAAAATCATATTAGAGCTCAGAGGTATATCCTGTGTTTAGTGGGGGGCAGGGGCATGGGAGGGCTATGCCCTCTCACTTTTTAACAAAAGAAAGCGCTGTAGGGGTGGGCGAGGCCAGGGAGGGCTGGGCTTGCTCTGCTCCACAGAGGCGCCATGCCATCAGCAATGCCAGCCCCTGCTCACCTGGGGTCGCCCCATCTTCTACCTGTATCTTGTGGGCAGGCTCCATGTGTGGCTGCAGTTCCCAGCCTGGCTCTGCAGGCAACAGGTGAGTCTCGTTGCAGGCAGAGGGAGCCTGGGTGGGGGTGGGTGGGGCAACCTGCTGCAGTGTTGGGAAAAGGGCAGGGGAGTCCATGGGCACAGTTTGAGGGGCAGCAGGGGACATTGCCCCCTCACAAACAGAGGCAAGGCATGGTGTGTGTGGGGTGCATGCAGAGTCTCTGCCACTACCCCACCCCACAATTGCTGTGAGCATGGAGCTGCTCTGCCTGTGCAGGGGGCTTCTGTCCTGTGCCTCTCCTCCCACCTTCACAGGTTTCTGCCTTGCTCAGTCTCTCACCCTGGCATCCGGGTTGCTGCCTCTTGTGGGGGGGAAGAGGGAAGGGATAGGGTGTGGTGGGGAAAAAGAAGAGGATGAGGGAATGGGATGGGAGATGAAGGGGGCGGGGAGGGGGAAGGGTTGGAGCAGGGAGGGAGAAACTCAAAGCTATCAGGGGAAACCTTTCTGGCAATGCGATCTCTGCCTTAGGCTGTGGAATAGTCTCCCAAGAGAAGGGCTAGAAGAAACCTCAAGTCTTGGGATTTTTAAAAGGAGACTGGACAAAGCATGCTGTAAGGATCAGCCCTGCATTGGCAGGGAGATAGACCAAGCTGGGATGATCACAAAGGGCTTTTCTCCTTTAACTTCTATAATTCCAGCCCACTATTATAGGAGTACAAATTCTGGAACTAAAGGCCTGGTGCCTGGATCCCATTGCACTGGGATTGTGAATTAATGCCCTGACGTGCAACTCCTAGTGGGCCAAGACTGCAGATCCCACTGTTAGTACAGCTGTTTGCAGGTGCCCTTGTGTTTAGCTGAACGCTTACACTCAGGGATTGAGTGCATCCCCACTATAGTGAGAGTGTGCATTCTGACACTGCTGTCCTGCTGTGTGGATCTCAGGGTGCTTGCACTGTGAATTTTTGGCGTGCACATACGGCTATATTTATCTCATTGTGCTGGTAGTGCTAGTTCCCTTGTGTAATGATGACATTATGCTAGGAATATGAATCCTGAAAATAGTGCCCTGGTGTGATGGTCACTCTGGGCTGTCAATGTGAACCCTCCATTTTTGTATGCAGTGTTGTTGTAGCCCTCTTGGTCCCAGGATATTAGAGAGACAAGGTGGGTGAGGTAATATCTGTTATTGGACCAACTTCTGTTGGTGAGAGAGACAAACTTTAGAGCTTACAGAGAGCTCTTCTTCAGGTCTGTAAGTTTGAATGCGTGTCTCTCTCACCAACAGAAGCTGTTCCAATAAAATATATTACATCACCCATCTAGTCTCTCTAAGGTGAATCCTGTCATTATGGCCCTGTTGGGTGCCAAATACTGAGAGCATGAATCTTGCCACTAGAGGAGGAGTGTAAATCTTAATGCTAGTAGCCTGCTGTTTAGATCTTACTCCACTCTGAACCTGGGAGTTTTAATTTTAGCATGTGTATCCTCATGCCAATCCATGAAGGCAGTGAAGTTTGGAAATAAGGTGAACACAGGACCAGCCTTACGTGTGCGCTTGGACAGGTGGGCACTGTGGTCAAGAGGCAAGGAGCGGGATGGGTCTGGGATGCGAGGCCATGGAAGGGAGCTCGGGGCAATGGGCGGAGGGGGGGGAGTCAGTGGGGCCCAGGGATGATGGGGGGATTCCTGTGCCACTTTGGTCTTGGTCCCCCCACTTTTACAAAGGTTCTAACACCCTTGGTCAGTGGATTGCAGATCCAATTGCATGGGCAAGAGGGAGCATACTTTTTTTTACTTCTCGCTCATTTCATCCATCATGGGGCTCTAGCCTTCTCCATTCAGTGCCCCAGACAGTGCATTCAGGACAACATTTAAGTGACCGAAATGGAATTCAGGACCCCATTTAGTGCTCTCAGTGGTGTATTCAGGACCTCACTTAGTGCCCTGAACAGTGCATTCAGGGCCCCATTTAATGTTGTGTAGATGTAATTGATATCCACACCAAAACAGGGGAGGTCTTGGGATGGGAGTGCAGTGAGATTCAGTGGGGTGTGGAGTCAAATGGGATGGGGGATCTCTCTGGAACTGGGAGTGGAGTAACAGTGGTTATGGGGCGGTGTCTCTGAATCCCTGGGACCTGTACCAGAGCTGCTGCCTCTGCCCTCCTGAGTCCACAGCTCCCCATCCCTCCCTGCTGGCCTGACTGGAGCCTGTCCCTACAAGGTGCTGGGTGGCTGGTGGGGGAGAGTCCATTTATCCTGCAGTTTCTCCCAGCCCCTGCACCTAGGTTTCTCCCACTCCAGAGCTGCTACCACTGCCTCTCCCCAGGCTGCTGCAGCTCCCATGATGGATGAAATGAGTGAGAAGTAAAAAGTATGCTCCCTCATCCCTCCCAAAAAACGCCCCAAACAAACAAAAAAAACAGGGTCTTTAAGGGCTCCTGATGGGTGCAGACAGGTTTCCAGAGGAACCGTTTGAATCATGCTTTGCACAACCCTAATTTTGGCTGCCTCATTGGGTGGCCACCTTGAGACACCTTGGCCTTTCAGAAGTGCTGATCACCACTGATGTCTATGAGAGTTGTGAGGGTACTTGGCATCTCTGAAAACAAGCCCAGGGAGTTTCAAGTTAGAATCCAAATTAATTGGTTCTGCAATCCAACCACAGACAGAAGCTGTAACCTGAACTCCAACATTCATGAATATCCCTTTAAATTTTTATTCTGCTTTACACTCAGTGACTGTTACCTCCCTTTACCAACCTTAACCTCCATGTGGTAGAAAATGGTAATACTCGCTGAGCAGCAAATACGGCTCTACGGACTGAGTGTTCACCAGTACATGTGATCAACACTAAAAAGTGCCAACAGCTTACTGGGCAAAGGAGCATTTAGGGTATGGTAGTGTTTGCCCCGAGAGCAGGTAATGTATCTCAAATTCAGTTGGCTCAGGCCCAGAAGCTTTGGATGACAGCTAATATAAGAGAAGGGTTCCTAGGACTGGTCGTTCATTAGAAAGATATTTGTAAAATTGGGGTTCTAGTGTCTGCGGTCCAGATAGTGGAGGAAGATGGATAGTCACACTGTAAGTGCAGGTTATATGCACATTAATAGCAGGCAGGAAACAACTGCCTGAAAGTTGGTTGTGGTTGTGGCAGGAAAGCTTGGTAGCAGACAGCCTGATAGCTGGGTCTGAGAGATGGGCAGGGAAACAACCTGTTACTGGCAGAGGCCCAGCTGTAGGCTATAGCAGTGTCCTTGCAAGCAAGGAGGTTTGGGGGCAAATGCATGTACGCAGCTGGATGATGGTGTAGAGGGGACCCCAACTATACTCTATTATCTTTATGCAGGACTTGGGTAATTGTATCTGTTATGTGTCTACAGCACATGGTACACAGAGCACCCAGCAGACATCTGCAGGGCATGGGTATATCACAGCACTCACAAGCTACACCTCTGCTTGTGAGCTAGGGGTGTGATTCCCAGCTTGTGTAGATGTACTTGCACTAGCTTTCATTGATCTAGTGTGCTAAAAATAGTAGCATAGCTGTGATAGCATGGGCGGTGGCAAATGGCGGCATGGGTTAGCTGTGTAGACTATATACCCACAGGATTCAAGTTGGTTTATACTTGGCATGGCTAGCCCGTGCTGCTGCTTGCTGCTGCCTGTGCTAACCTGGCTACACTATTGAGCTAGCATGATATCTCTATGCGACCTAGGATCACACCCTTAGCGCCAAATACTCAGACCCTGCAGTGAGGTCAGTCCTGTTACTAAGTGATTTAAATGTAAATTCTCACATTCAAGCTTTACTCACACGTGCTGTAATTTTGGGGAAGACATAAACTTCATCCAAATCAAAGAATATCTCTGTTTTAAATACAAATTTCAACAGTCTTACCTATGGAGCTTTGAAAGTGCTATCACTACTCAATATTTTTGTAGCCGTGTTGGTCCCAGGATATTAGAGAGTGGGTGAGGTAATATCTTTTATTGGACCAACTTCTGTTGGTGAGAGAAACAAGGTTTCGAGCTTACACAGAGCTCTTCTTCAGATCTCTGTGCTTGAAAGCTTGTCTCTCTCACCAAGAGAGGTTGGTCTAATAAAAGATATTACCTCACCCATCTTCTTTCACCAGTATTCAACACATGTAACTTTTATGGCTGTAGTACCTATGGCTTTGGCACCTGATGGGGCTGAAGCACTGTGGGATTTTGTTGGGACTAACTGAATTAGTGCAGGTGCACCACCTAGGAATGAAATGGTTTGAACGCAAGTGGTGTGGACAGCAGCCTTATAAGACTTACTCAGATCTAGTGTACTTGCAAAGATACTGTACTTGGAACACTTGTCAAACATTACAAGTGCTTTTGTGTGTAGACACAAAGGCCTGGGCTACACCAAGGATATTAAACCAGTTACAGTATCTAGACCCTTTGTAGAATACTTTTTGTCCACACACAATAACACTCCGAATTGTTTGCAAATGGTACAATAACCAAGTAGAACAAACTACTTTTCATCAGGCTAAATACACAGTGAATACTTAACTAGTTCAATCCAAACTAGTGTGGTGCCAGAGTGGATGCAGACAAGAGGAAATGCAGGCTAGTCCATCCCCTACTGTCTCCCAGTGTTTGAGTGGCTATATAAAATTCCCCAAAAGGGACAGCTTCTGGAAACGTATCCAGGAATTGTGGGAATGCAATCAATATGTGTTAGGACTGTGCTACTAGGGTAGATGAGGGCAGTGGGTCAAAACTTAAATCACATCAGTTACTGTGGATACACTGAACTGTTTCTGCTTCAACCAATTTAATTACAGTTGATTCAGGACTTGAAAATTCTAGTTGAGTCTTCCTGAATAAACAGGACCTGTACCTTTTACATGTCTATACAGAAATAAAAGAATCGTAACGCCTCACCCCACTTTTCCAGCCGCATTTAATAATAAAGGAGCAAAAATTTCACCCATGCCCAGTTGCTCACCTTTAAATCCGTGTGAGAGAACCTATGCGCTGGGCTGTAAATGCACAAGAAACTACATCTCCCACCATCCCCTGCTTCACCAATCACCACCATTAGGAAAGCACTAGAGTCAAGCTCCCCCCGGCCCCGAGCGCGTGCATTTCCCGGCTTCCTCTGCACTCCCTGGTCTAATGAACTTACGCTCCCAGCAGCACAATCGCCTGGACTACATTTCCCAGAATCCTCTTCGAGCCATTCTTCTGTGGGGAGGAAAGGGAAGACAGACTACATTTCCCAGCATCCCCGGCGGCTCATGTAGCGTGCAGCGGCGGCTGTGCCTGTGCCGCTCTCCCCTGGCGGTAGCGGCGGTTAACGGCGTGAGGCGGCAGCTATGGCTGACAGCGGACACTCCGCGGCGAGTCCCCGCGTCCCGTCTCCTCCCGGCTCCCCGCTGCAGGGACGAAGGCGGCCGGGCTCCTCCTCGGCTCCCGGTGCGGGCAGCAGCAGCCAGTCTCCGGAGCGGAGCGCTGCGGGTCCCCCCGGGGCGGCGGGGGGCGCGGCGCCGCGGCTGCTGCTGCTGCCGCCGGCGGCGGTGGTGTCGTCGCTGCCGCGGCTGGACAAGCCCATCAAGCAGGCCTTCTACAACACCGGGGCGCTGCTCTTCGCCGGGCTGTGCTGCGGCGCCGCCGTGCTGGTCTACTTCATCCTGGAGGCCTTCCTGCGGCCGCTGCTCTGGGCCGTGCTCTGCGGCACCTTCCTGCACCCCTTCAAGAGCTCGCTCACCGCGCTGGGCCGCCGCTGGCTCGGCCGCCTGCACCGCTCCCGCACCCCGGTGCTGCTGGCCGCCCTGCTGCTGCCCATCTGCTTTGCCAACTACGGCGCCGAGGCGCTGGGCGAGCAGGTGCTGCGCAGGCGGCGCCTCCTGCTGCTGCTGGGCGCTGGCGGCCCCCTGCTCTACGGGCTCTATTGCCTCGGCAGCTCCCTGGGAGTCCAGGTGCTGCTGGCCCAGACCGGACTCCTGATCTGCCAGGGGCTCGACTTCTTCAGCAGCCTGTGGGTGAGTCTGGGGGCTAGGGTGGGCTCGGCCTCGCCTCTGTCACCGTGGGGATCGCAGAGATCTGTGCGGAGAGGCGCGGTCTGCGCCGAGCATCACCCAGGTGGCTCAACATCCCCGCCCCGCCCCGGCGCTCCCATGCATGGGTTTTAGAGGGCTTGGTGCTAGTCTCCTCCTCAGCATCCCTGTCGCAGGGAGAGGCTTAGCCCGGCGCACCGTGTAACACTTTTCAGCGGGCTTGATAAGCAGGATGAGATTCACAACAGTGAAATCAGTGGAAGTCCCTTGGTAGGATTTACAGTAGGAGTCAGGTGCCTAAATAAATATCATTGATTTTTATCGGGGAGTTAGGAGTCTAAACACTTGTGGATTCCCAGCCTTAAAGCTCAACCTGGAATGATTGAAAGGGGACCAGAACCAGCCTCAATATGAAATCACTGTTGGTATTGCTTGGAAAGGCATGGGGAAGGCTAGCATCACTTTGACTTCACCTGTGTCTGCACTTGAAACTTTTTCTGATCAATATACCCTAGTGGTGTGGTCTTGTTTTTGCAATATTTTTGTACTGGCAAAAGCCCTAGTCTAGATGCAATAACAACAAAAATGTGCTTTTGCCAGTTTATTTTGCTCACTGAATTGGTGGTATAAGCTATAGCTAGGGTCCTACTAAATTCACGGTCCATTTTGGTCAATTTCATAGTCATAAGACTTTAAAAATTGTAAATTTCATGATTTCAGCTATTTAAATCTGAAATTTCACTGTGTTTTAATTGTAGGGTTGCTGACACAAAAAGAGTTGTGGGAGGTGTCACAAGGTTATTGTAGGGGGGCTTGTAGTACTACTACCCGTACTTCTGTGCCGCTGCTGGCGGCAGTGCTGCCTTCAGAGCTGGACAGCTGGAGAGTGGCGGCTGCTGGCTGGGAGCCCAGCTCTGAAGGCAGAGCCGCCACCAGCAGCAACGCAGAAGTAAGGATGGCATGGTATGGTATTGTCACCCTTACTTCTGCACTGCTGCTGGCAGGGTGCTGCCTTCAGAGCTGGGTGCCCAGCCAACAGCTGCCGCTCTCTGGCCGCCCCGCTCTCAAGGCAGAGCAGAAGTAAGGGTGGCAATACTGCGACCCCCTAAAATAACTGTGACCTCTCTACATCTCCCTTTTGCGTCAGGACCCCCAATTTGGGAAACCTTTGTCTCCCCCATGAAATCTTTATAGTATAGGGTAAAAGCACACAAGACAAGATTTCACGGTCCGTGACACATTTTTCATGGCCATGAATTTGGTATGGCCCTAACTAAGTGGCATCTACATTAGGATGGTTTGTTGATAGAGACCTACCTTAAACATCACAGGAATACCATGTTGCGCAGCCACTGCTAACCACACTTCTAGCTACCTGGATGTTAGATGGGAATTGTGCTAGGGGGTAGTGGGATGCTTAAGGGACAGCATGGTGCTTTTAATAAAAATCTTATTGCCTTACAAAGAATATTCCTTATTGACAGAAATCTTTAATTTATGTGGTGGTTTTCATCTTAGAGAATCTGCAGGCCCTTCCCAAAAGCTCTTCCCAATATGTGTGCACAGCTTTTGCTCTAGGATGTTGCAGAGTATGCTGCACAACACTGGCAGGAAAAAGAAATTTTAGAGACACTGAAGTAACTTTACTGCTACACAGAATGCCATGGAATCTCTTGTGCTCATCTAGAGTGGATGTGACTTTGAAAGTCTCATTCAGAGCAAATACATTAAATGTCTTGAAATGTTTTACTTGAGGTTCAAGAGTGTAGTATTTAACAGTTTATATAAGATTGAACCTCAGCATTTGTTGCTAGGTGCTGGAACTGGGGGTGTGGGCTTGAAGTGGTTTCCATCATATACAGGGTTTACAGTTTCGTTCAGTGGCTCTCAGTACCCCCACCATACCAATTGTCCAGCACCCCTGATTTGTTGCAATAGCATATGTGCTATGTCCCAGTATTTTAGCCATATGCCAATTTCAATTATTACTTTCTGCTTAGTTATTCTTCCAATTCTAAACTGTTGCACAAAGATGCTCTGTAATCTTAAATAGCTGCTCTGTTCTACTCCAGTCTATTTTTACCACTGAGACAAGTTGGGTGAGGTAATATCTTTTATTGGTGAAAGAGACAAAACTTTTGCNGAAAGAGACCTTCTAAAAACTTTAAAATGTATTACCGGCACGCGAAACCTTAAATTAGAGTGAATAAATGAAGACTTGGCACACCACTTCTGAAAGGTTGCTGACCCCTGCTCTACAGAGAGCTCTTTTTTTTTTTTTCAGGTTTGATATTTTTACCAGACTTGATTGGGAGAGGTGATCCCTCTGTCTCTGTTTTTTGTAATTTATATCAAAGGTGCCTATCATGTTAATAGGCACCCTTTTTACTATTTTAAATATAAATTTATACAGGTGTCCCAATCCTGCAAACACTTAAGCATGTATGTAACTTTACTCACATGAATGAAGTTACATGCATCTTTATGATCTGTCAGTCTGTAAAGTGCTTTGGGATGAAAGGCACTGTAAATATAAGGTGGTATTAGTTATTACAAAATATTTTGTACTGACAATCCAAAGAGTTAGTTAGGAAGTAGGCCATTTCTTTTGTGCATTCATGTTTTGAGGGAAATCTAGACCCTTGTCCTGCATCTGTGTGAGTGTTGTCCCCTTAGAGTCAATGGAGTTCTGAGAAGGGATCATTGCAAACCAGGCCCATACAGCTGAATTTTGTTTTAGGGAGTTGAAGGTATTCATACACTCATTTTTTCCCCTTTTTGTGGGGAATATTGTGTTAGATATAGAAAAAATATAGAGTACAGGTCTGTCTCATCTTACGCTGGGGTTACGTTCCGCGGTCAGCGCCTAAAGCGAAAACCGCGTATAGTCAAAATTGCATTGAGTGTAATGGTGGGCAGAATCGCCCGCCCTTCAGAAACAGTATTTAAATTGTTATTTTTCTCTTTTTTTTTGTTTTTTTCTTGTTTTTGCCGACCGCATAAAGCTGAAATCGCACATGTTAAATGCGCCTAAGATGCGTCAGACCTGTAATGATCTCTTCTCTTGCCTTTAATGAACTTCTTTGTTAGTGAATATAATCCATGAGTTTGTTACAAATATATAGGCCTCTGTAATAGGAACCTAGAATTTGTCATACTAGGAAAAAACAGTGATTCATCAGTCCAGTATTCTGCCTCTTTCATTCATTGGAGGAATATGACACCCATAGTTCTCTTCTCCTCCACCTGCCTTTCTCCATTCACACTTACCCAATTATTTATTGTTTCATATAGATAGATATTCTTCCTAACCTCAGGCTGATCAGGGCATAAACTTAAGTAGCACTTGTAACCATGTTTGCTAAAATGTTTTAACAAGTATTAGTGGGAGGGGGAAGATCAGAAATCTTAAGATGCTTTTCCCTGAAATTTTCTAGGTTTGGCCTCTGGTTGTGGGTCAATTGTTTTGTTTGAGCAAAAATAGTTAATTATTGAATGAAAGGAGTTCAAATACTTTTTGCTGTAATTAAAGACTTGTTTTAAACAGCTGAAGCATCTTAGAAACATGAGGTAGAAAGTTGAAATTTGGGACAGTGTCTCTAAGTTCAGTATTTTACGGTCAGAGTGCTAGTGAAAATAGGTTGTGATTTGGCTAAATTACAGTTAGGGCACTCATGTATAATTACATTATACAACCATGGAAATGACTATGCATTTATTTTATCCATTATTTAACCAACTTGACTGATTCCAGATACGAAGGTGATAAATGGAGCTCAGGAGTAAAATATTTAAAAGGGCTTTAGTCTAATTTTCAGAAGAGATTTAGGCACTTAGGAGCCTGAAGTCTCATTGAAGGTCAGTGGGATTTGGGCTTCAAAGTCATTTAGATGCTTTTTAATCCCAGAACAGGAAATAGAGACTGAAACTTGGCTGCTAGTATGTAACTGTGACTGATACTTCTCTTCTAGTATTTAAAACTGAAGATCCAGATTTCTTCTCAAAATCTGTTTGAAGCAAATTGTCACAGTGAGTTGCATCAAAATGGTAGAAAGATAATTACGGAAGACAGAGCAGCTTAAATTGAAAAAACAGACCGTTCCTAAGACTTGCCCTCCTGTCCAGTCAACACGGCATCAGTTGATTGTGACTTTAACAAACTGAGACTTGCTTGGCCAAAATTTCGAGTAGGTATTCAAGTTTATTAAAGGAAGGAAAGCAAGCTCAAGTGATAAGCATATTGGTGTCAATGGTGATAGAGCGTAGTAGACTTTGCTAGCTGGTAGACTGGGGATTTGATTATTGTATTTTTGTGTCTTTTTTTATTTACAGAATTGAAAACTTTTCATTTTGAACAATAAATATACTTGGTTATGTCTGAACAATAAATGTGTTCATGAAGTGAGGCCCCTGGCATGTATTCCATTTAATAAAACCTGTTTTTAGGGCATGTTAGGGATGAGGACTTATTCTCCTTTCTTTGCCCAAGGAAATTCTTTAGCTGTTTTCCCTCAACCTGGTACAGTCTTGTTAATTAGAGTATGCATGTGCGCCCCAGGATCTGAAATGTACATGTATATAGATTGACCCAGTTATATCTACACACCTTTGTCAATCAGGCCCATGACATTAATAGACATTATAATCTAGGATAATTTGTTTAAAGTGGGCTTCAGAAGTCCACTTGAGGGATGTGAATAGTGTGGAATTTGTGTCCATGCTAGGATTGGAACAATAATCATAGTTGGAAATAGAATTTTCACAAAAGCAGATATTGATGATCTTTCTCTTCCAAGTCTGTCCCTTATCACCCTCCCACCAAACTCTAATCTCCAAACTGTTTAGTGGAGATGATCATACAGATTACTGGTGTGCAGTAACTAATGTACAGCAGTCACTAATGTTCTCACTGAAATCCATGGAAAGCCATTCAACAATATAGTGTGTATATTTTAGAAACGATGGAAATTATTTTCAAGTTATGATTTGATTCTCATCATACAGAACCAGCCCACATTAAGTTTCAAGTAATTTGTTTAGTCAGCAGAATTTTCAGCGATATTAACAACTTCTAAAGTGGGTTACTCAAATTTTTAAAAAAACGTTCTGCATCATATTTCAAATGTTGCAAATAATGTACTGCTCATTAGCAAACACCATTACCTAATTTAGCATAGATTCAGTTAATCCATAATGTCACTTGAATTGAATCCCTCACACCTCTGGAGTCAACTGACAGCTGGTTTCCATGGCCTTGTGGAACGGTATAGCTTTATTTGGTTTCTGAAACAAGATTGCTGGCACCTGTTAAAACAGGAATTTCAGTCTAATTGGATAGCACACAAATATGAAATGCATTCATTTAATGAACAATTTATTATAACCAATTATAACCGTTAAACTTTTGGAAATGTGGATTGAACTATGCTAAATATTTAGATAACTATCATTTTTGTTTTGTTTGAAATTATTTGAAAACTTGAAGCGTTATCATCTGGGAGCTGTATGTACTACTTGAACAGTGGAGCATATTTTACTTTAATGTTATCTCTGATATCCAAGTCTATGCCTAAGGCTACGTTTTAGTCACAGTGGGTATTTTTAGTAAAAGTCATGGACAGGTCACGGGCCATAAACAAAAATTCACGGGCCGTGACCTGTCCATGACTTTTACTAAAAATACCCACTGTGACTAAAACTTGGGTGGGGGGCGTGGGTGCTCGGGGCAGGGATGCTCAGGGGCAGGGGGAGGGTACGGGGGTGCTGTAGGTGCTGGGGCAGGTGACCTGGGACCCTCGCTGGGAGAGGGAGGGTTGGCGGGGCTCCCTACCTGGCTCCGTGTCTCTGCAGCTCCTAGGTGGCGGGGGCAGGGGCCAGGGCAGGGGCTGCTCCTGCCACAAGCGCCAGCTGCCGCAGCTCCCATTGGCCAGGAACCGCAGCCAATAGGAGCTGCGGGGGCAGGGCCTGCAGGTGTGGGCAGCGCATGGTGCGGAGACCCCCTCCACTGCCTAGGAGCTGCAGGGGGGCCCCCTGCTTCAGGTAAGCACCCCCCCAAACCTCTTCCCCTAGCTCTGAGCCCCCTCCCACACACCCAACTGCTGCTGCTGGTCCAGGGGCTACCCAGCTCGGGCAGCCCTGGGCCAGCACCAGTTGCTGCAGCAGTCATGGAATCCATGACCTCCGTGACAGACTCGCAGCCTTACTTATGCCCTGCTAACAATTTGCTGCTGACAAAACAAGGGCAAGAAATATTTTAATGAGAAGTTAGACCTGTATTTGAAACACACTGCTTTTATTAACAAGGTAGAATTTTTTTTAAAATGAATACTAAAAATCTAAAGATCTCTCATCAGTTTTACAAGCTGAAGAGCAAAATTGACTAGATACTGTACTAGTCAGCATCTGATACGTGGTTAAAGTCAAGGGCTAGATTGATACCTTTACTCATGATGAGCAGTACCTTACTTCACAAGCCACTCCACTGAACTTCATTGGGGCTGCCTGTAGTGTTAGGTAATATTTAACATTAATAAAGATAATCAGTTTGGCCCTACAGATGTTACACTTTCATGTAGTTTATGTCCAATTTTAAGGGTGTGTGTGTGTTTGTGGTGTTCGTTCTGTTTAAATATAGGAAACTTAACGTTAACAGAAATTTCTATGATTATTTTCTGATTAAAAAATGGGTCTTGGACTTAAACGTTCATTAATGCATGAGAATGAAAAAGCGAAGCTGATTACAAAGAAATTGAATGGCTAATTTTTTGTTGTCAAATCTGAGTAAACTACAAAAAAAGCAAAAATAGTGAAAAGCCAAGTAGTTTTTTAGTTTTAATAATCTGATATGTATTAACGTTGGTAAAGGAATATATTTTTAAATCCTGGTCCCTCAGAAGTTAATGGGAGTTTTGCTGTTGACTTCAGTAGAGCCAGGATTTCAACCACCGCATTTAAACAGGTTTCAGAGTAGCAGCCGTGTTAGTCTGTATCCGCAAAAAGAACAGGAGTACTTGTGGCACCTTAGAGACTAACAAATTTATTTGAGCATAAGCTTTCGTGGGCTGCAGCCCACGTCATCGGATGCATAGAATGGAACATATAGTGAGGAGATATATGTGCACATACAGAGAACATGAAAAGGTGGGAGGAATTAGTCTCTTAGAGTTGGTAGGGGAACTCCCACCTTTTCATGTTCTCTGTATGTGTGTATATATATCTCCTCACTATATGTTCCAGTCTATGCATCCGATGAAGTGGGCTGTAGCCCACGAAAGCTTATGCTCAAATACATTTGTTAGTCTCTAAGGTGCCACAAGGACTCCTGTTCTTTTTGCATATTTAAACAATCACTTTGTTTCCCCAGGACCCTGCTTTGTTCAGGGTTAGATCAGTAGCTCCCAAACTTTTTAGAAGGATGACCAACCATGGTTTTTCTTTCTGTGCGACCCACTGACCACCTGAAGCAGCACCGTCCACCCAGCACCACAATCCTAATCCCACCCAGTGCGGGGGGGAGAGAGGAAGGGGTTGTCAGAGAATGAGCCCACCCACCTTGACCCTGTAGCCATATCTCCTGTCCTGCGAGGCTGGGTCTGGCTCCCCATTCAAGGCATTGTGATCTTGCTAAACTTGAGTGGCCCAGTGATCTCGTGCACCAGGCCACAACAACCGGAGCAGGAAGCTGGCCCCAGCCCCATGGGTCAGGATCCAAAGCTGTGGGGTGAATGCAAGGCAGGCTCGGTCTCCGTCCCCCTCAGGCCTCTGCTCCAGGCCAGGCCTGCAACCCATTTGGGGAAACACTGTATTAGATAATGGTAACGAATAGACAGCTGAGCTTTTATTATATTCCCTCCTCAGTGACTTGACCCCTGCCTTGCTCACAACATGCTGTCCATCTTGTCCTTTGAAACCCTGATTAAATATGAAGCTTTTAAGGAAATGCTTAAATCCTAATGTTTTCAGTGGAATTTAAAAACACAATTAAAGTTAAGCACATGTTTAAGTGCTTTCATAAATAGGGATGCTTTTCCAGAATCTGGGCCGAGATCAAATCTGCTCTTAACATATACATTTGAAGTGGGTTTTTTGTTTGTTTGTTTGTTTTGTATTTTTCTTTTTTTTATTTCTTCCCTTCCTCTCCAGTGACTTTTTTCCTTCTTTTCAGATTTCTTCCTTTTCTGATGCAGGTGGCTTTTAATCTCCCTTTCTTGCTCCCGCTCATATCTTCTTCTTTCCTCCTGTCCAGTGGTTCAGTTAAAGCAGTAGAGCTTAAAAGTTTATTTTCTGTTTCAGTTATCTGAGAAGTAGAGCTGCAAGAGACAAAATTAAGCAGACAAAAAGAAGCCCATGTGATAGTTCTGGCCTACTACAATCTGTTAGTATAATAGGATTGAAAGAGCTTGCAAAAAAGGCTCATATTTGCTCAGTGCATTCCTACTGCATTTTAAATGGGCGACGAAGTGGTACATTGACTCATAGACTTTAAGGTCAGAAGAGACCATTATGATCGTCTAGTCTGACCTCTTGCACAACGCAGGCCACAGAATCTCACCCACCCACTCTTGTAATAAACCCCTAACCTATGTCTGAGCTATTGAAGTCCTCAAATAATGGTTTAAAGACTTCAAGGTGCAGAGAATCCTCCAGCAAGTGACCTGTGCCCCATGCTACAGAGGAAGGCGAAAACCCCCCAGGGCCTCTGCCAATCTGCCCTGGAGGAAAATTCCTTCCTGACCCCAAACATGGCGATCAGCTAAACCCTGCGCATGTGGGCAAGACTCACCAGCCAGCACCCAGGAAAGAATTCTCTGTAGTAACTCAGATCCCACCCCATCTAACATCCCATCACAGGCCATTGGGCATATTTACCGCTAATAGTCAAATGCATGAACCATTCTCTATTAAAGGCTTACATTTAAGTTTGAATTTGGTAATAAAACATAACTTTTTACTTTCCCTGTCAATTTTGACCATCTCCATTTTGGTAAGAAACTTCATTGTGTGCATAAAGCAGAAATGGATGGGGCTACTAACTCTTTAACTGTGCACCAACATTAAAGATGATTTTACCAGGAAAATATTCAAATCTTAGTTAACAGAAGATCACATTTTTGTCTTGCTATTTAGGTGTAGCTACTTCTGATTATTTTGGCAAAGGGAGTGGAGAATATTAAGAATGATGGGAATACTTATTTAGAACTAGAGAGCTTCCCCTTCAAAATAAAACAAATTTAAACCATATCAGAGTTTAGACTTAAACATTAGAAAAACTTGAAATAGGTATATAGCGGGCAACCTAATATTTGTTGGTATAAAAAAAAGAAATTTAATAGTTGCAAATATTCTGATTTAAAGATTGATCCACTTTTTTCCAACTGCAGCTTAACACGGTAGACCAGTGGTTCTCAAACTTTTTTTTCTGCGGACCACTTGAAAATTGATGAGGGTCTCGGAGGACCACTTAATGATTTTCCAAATGTTGTTTGTACCGTTAGCTAACTATTGTAAAGTGCTTTGGATAAAAGCGCTATATTAAAAAAAACCTTAATAATAAACTTTTTTTGTTCTACAAATAAAAGCACACAACTCATATTTTAAGATCAGTAGTCTTACCTTTCTAATGCGATGGATGTGCCATCTCTCCCCCGCCACAGCAGCCCCTAAGCTGGGGCTGGGAAGGAGGGGGAGTCTCTCCCTCTCTCCTCCACCGCAGCAGCCCCTGAGCTGGGGCTGGAAAGGGGGGGTCTCTCCCCCGCCACAGCAGCCACAGAGCTGAGGTTGGGAAGGAGGGTCATCTCTCCCCGGCAGCCGCAGCCCTGGAGCTGGTGAAAGTCACTTCTTTCTCTGGCCGCTGCAGCCCTGCACATCCCAAATTCCCCTCTTCTCGCCCCACAGCCCCCTACCCCCTATTCCCCCCAAGGCCACCACCTCACCTTACATGTGCGTCTTCTCCAGGGTCCAGGCACCTAATTAGTGAAGCCACGCCTGCGTAGCTCCACTAATTAGGTGGGTGGCCCTTCATTTTTTTGTGTGCAGCCGCCCAGGCGTGCAACTTAGAGGGAACTATCCGCAGACCACCTGAATGGAGCTCGCGGACCATTGGTGGTCCATGGACCACAGTTTGAGAACCTCTGCGATAGACAACTCTCGAAGGTGCAGGAGTTCATATAAAAAACCCTAACTGTTGACTAATATGTATCTGTATATATTGATGTATCTGTAGTACATATGTATGCCCATAAGTATCTTCTTCTTTTAAAGATATGGACCTTGGTTGTCGGTTATCTGTTGACCATTTCATTCAAGTGGAATGCAAGCACTGAGCGTTACTTAAGAGCAATCTCCATTCCTGTCTGGATAATACTGCTCTTTCACTTAGGTGGGTAACACATCATTGCGTTTATGTATAAAATGTAATTTGGAAGCCTAACAAAGAACAACCTTGGGCTAAATTCTCCCCTGAGATCCAGCCCCTTTGCCCTCCTCAGGTGGCGCAAAGGATCCAGATTCTTACGGCAAATAGCCAGCAGAGAATTTCTCTTGGTGCAGGAGAACTCGTCGCTGGTGTAAAGTTTGCAGGAGGTAGCTTTTGTGATGCTATCCCCCTTCAGTAGTGAACAGGGAGGGGATATGGAGGAACTCTGTAGCACTGCCTGCCTTTTTTTCACTGGTGTAAGTTAGAGCAGCTGCTCTAAATGCTGGTGGGGGCCAGGTGCTGATTGGCCCTTAGAATCAAGGATCAGAAACCAACTCGTTGACTCCACTTTTTTTCCTGCAGAGCTTGGCCACAGGAGAGAATTTGGCCCCTCATCTGTAACTTTTTACCCTTTTTTTTTAAATTTATTTTTTTATTTTTTTAAGAGAGAATCTCAGTAACAAAGATTAAAGCTCTAAAAGACAAATGGCAGAATTAACATGAAAATAAACTCTTCTTCCTACAGCCAGTCTGAGCATATTGATAATATCAAGGATGTTTAATTTTTTTTACTAAGATTGTGTTTTATTTCTGCCTTTCTAATAGCATAACTTTATGGGGTCACTAGCCATTACAGTAGTTAATTAATACATTAATAATAAGCTAATATCCTTAAAAGAGCTCATAGCTCACTCCTTCATGTCTTACTGAGGCAGCATCTCTTGTGCACTGTTGCACAAATTTGCCCATACGTACACTATTTTGTGGTTTAAGATCTCATGTAGTGGCTTTGTGGGTTAGTTTTCAGCCAAACAAATATTGGTCTTCAAATCCTGAAGCATTAGACTCCCCCCCCCCCCCCCCCCCCCACCCCCCCCCCCCCCCCCCCCCCCCTCCCACACCACCCCCCCCCCCCCCCCCCCCCCCTCCCCCCCCCCCCCCCCCAAAAAAAAAAAAAAAAGAGCAAGCAAGAAAACTCCTTGGTCTCATTCTATATAGAAGTTCTACTAAAAGGAAGTTGTTTCTTTAGTTATTCTGAAATGTAAGTTATTTTAAAAAATGTTTTAATTATATATCCAATATAATGTAATACTAATTGAATAAAAAGAGCGCTGACTAATAGGTATTAGAATGAGTATTGAGAAATGTAAATGTCCCATAAGAATAGAAAGAAATGCATAAAATGTCTAAATATTTTTTAGATGTAGAAAAATTTCTCACACTTCTGTGATATTAGACACTGATATCCATCTATAATTGCTAGGTTCCAGTTGTGGCTGCCCTCTTCAGAATGGCTGCATTACACTAACATTTTTGTTGATTGTGAGGTGCAGTAAATTCTGAAAAACTTTGCTGAAAAAAATCTTATTTTTTTTCCAGCTTCTGTGGCTGGCTCCTGGAGGATTCCAGTATTTCTGGTTATAGTTTTTCTGATGACTGTGGGCATGTTGCATGAGCAACGGCATGGAAAGGAGTCTTCTGGTAAGAAATAAGTCACTTTTCTTCTGCTGTCAACTAAGGTAAACTTATGGAAAATGGAGGACTTGAAATCTTAAAACTGCTTGGGTTATTCATGAGTTTATTTTAATATCATATGGCTTGTGTATGTGTACTCTCTATTAGCGAGAAAGTAGGAGTTCTTGCTAATTAAAAATATCATGGATTATGCTTCCTAAAACCGAAGTCTGATTGGTTCTATCTAATAAAATATTTTGCAGTATACTAATGTTAGGTTTCTGTAGTGACTCTATAGTTAAAGCAGAATCCAGGCTGTTGTTCTAAACTGCAATTTCTGTTCCACCTCTAACTTCTCATTAGTGTGACCAATATGCTTGTAGACTGGGTTGCTTATACAAAGACATGAGGAGAATACTTTCTCAGAACCGGGGCAATACAGGATTAAAAATGTTTGTTTCTTACTAATTCAAATACTCCAGTTTAATGTTTTCCCAGCACAAACATTAGTTTTCGGAGCTCCAGTCATGGGACAAAGGCATTTTGTCAGTGGGTAGATTTAAATCCTAGGAGACTTTCTAAGGAAGTATTATTTAGGAGTCTTAGGCCTGGTCTACACGTGGTGGTGGTGGGGAAATCAATCTAAGTTACGCAGCTTCAGCTACATGAATAACGTAGCTGAAGTCAATGTACTTAGATCTACTTACCGCGGTGTCTTCACTGCGGTAGGTCGACTGCTGATGCTCCCCCATCGACTCCGCGTATGCTTCTTGCTTCGGTGGAGTACCGGAGTCAATGGAAGAGTGCTTGGCGGTCGATTTATCGCGTCTTCACTAGGTGCGATAAATTGACCCCCGCTGGATCGATCGCTCCGGAGGTAAGTGTAGACATGCCCTTATTCTTATACTGAGGCCAGAGAGTGTGGGATGGGATCAGGCTGAACAAACCAGTTTCATTACACTGGGCAATGTCATACATGTTAGTCCCTGTGCTTTGATTCCAGAGGACTAAAAATCTTCCAGGATCAAAGATAAAGGTAGGGCACTGAAGATGAGAACTTAAGCTTGCAGAGGAAATGTGGAAAGGAGAGAGGAATTCCCTGAGTTGTGATGGGGAAGAGAACCTGGAGGAAAGAGAGAATCTTGAGAAATAAAGAAAACACTTCCCTTTTCCACTCATTTTAATGCACCCTGACCCCCATGGAGGGAATCCCAGAAACAAAGAATCCTTGCCCTCCAATTTGTTGTCCCTGGGAAGTATGCATTAGGTCCCAGGGAGTAAAGAACTCATTCCGCACTCCCATCATGTCCTGTTGCTCTTCAGCAGGGTGCTCTAGGGCAGGGGTTCTCAACCTTTTTTTTCCGGAGGCCTCCCCCAACATGCTATAAGAACTCCACGGCCCACCTGTGGCACAACTACTGGTTTTCTGCATAGAAAAGCCAGGGTCTATGTTAGGCGGTAGCAAGCAGGGCAGTTGCCTGGGGCCCAATGCCACAGGGACCCCCGTGAAGCTAAATTGCTCAGGCTTTGGCTTCAGCCCTGGGTGGTGGGGCTCAAGGCCTCTGGCTTCAGCTCCATGCGGTGGGGCTTCAGCTTTCTGACCTGGGCCCCAGCGAGTCTAATGCTAGCCCTGCTTGGCAGACCCCCTGAAACCTGCTTGCAGCCTCCCAGGGGCTCAAACCTCTGTTTGAGAACCACTGCCCTAGGGAATAAAGAAAATCACAGCAGGGCATTCATAATTCAAATAATTTTAAGAACCTAAGAAAATTCCAAAATTTTGTTAAACTGAAGTTAAGGTTGAACTACATATTGGTAAATTAAGATTAAAACATTTCAATACTTGTGTAGTTAGTCTGGGGTATGCAAGAAGCATTGGAAACCCAGGAAATTCACAGTTAAGATTAAATTTAAAAGAAACACACTTAAAGGTATGGAATACACGGTTAAAGTATGTCAACAATTTTAACTGCACCTGTAATCATGTTGGAGGTGGGCAGTGGGGAGACTAGGGCTTCTCTACTGAGGGTTTGAATCTACAGCACACCAGTTTGCTGTGAAGTTATGTGCCGTCTGGATGAAGCTACAGCACAATGGAAGTCCCTGTGTGGCTTTAAGTAGTAGCATGCCAAGCTGCACTCCAGAACTTCTTGTACTGTGCCGTAGTGGTGCCCACACAGGATGTTGCTGTGTGGCAAACTGGTGTACTGTAGAGTCACACTCTGTGTTAGAATCATAGAGTATTAGGATTGGAAGAGACCTCAGGATGTCAGCTAGTCCAATTCCCTGCTCAAAGCAGGACCAACACCAACTAAATCATCCCAGCCAGGGCTTTGTCAAGCCGGGCCTTAAAAACCTCTAAGGATGGAGATTCCACCACCTCCCTAGGTAACCCATTCCAGTGCTTCACAGCCCTCCAAGTGAAATAAGTGTTGCTTTGCAGTAACTTATTGAGACCATTTTACCAATCCTTAAGTTTCTCATTAGTAACCACAAATGCTTAGAATTCTTCCACTCAACATTTTCCATTAAGATCCAAGTGTAGATGTTAGTTGAGATTAAACTGTTTTCTCCTACTATGAGTTCCACTGGATGGAAGTCATCCCTCATGCATACTAGTTGTACCAAAATAATTCCTAGTTTCTAGGAACTGAAAGCTCCTCATGTTGGCTGCAATGATTAATCATTGAGGATACAGTACATGGTCCAATTTACATTTAGCTGGTGGTCAGTACTCAAGCACTCCTAAAAACACTTAGAATATGGATTTATTGTACCCTCTGTCACAGTTTTCCCTGAAACTGTTCTTCTTGGTCACTAAACTTTATTACTAACCATAGAGGTTTCAGGTTAATCAGATTGCCTGGCACTTGGAACAGTTTTGGTGAGCTGGGTTTCACAGATGATACGCCTGACAAGAAGAGAGATCTCTTCCTAGGTAGTCCTGGGGGAATACTGTACCAGAAAATTAAATTCTGCACACAATATTATAAAATTCTGCATATTTTATTTGTTAAAATAATGCAATATAATCAAAACAGTTTCAATTATTTTGGTAATTTATTTCAGAATACCTGTCAGCAAGTATGTCTGTAAGAATACAGACAACAAAAAAGATTAATGAAATGTTTTTTAGCAAATAGATTTCTTACTAGTAACTTTGAGTAAATTCATTTAAACTATTGTACAGAAACGTATTTCCTGCACCCCTCAGAAGCAGTGCAAAGGCGGGGGATGGGGGTGGATCAGGGGTAATGGAGGAGCTGAAGGAGAGGCAAGTAATTGCTGGGAAGGAGGCAGGGAGTGAACCTGGAGGGTTTTTAGATGTGGGTGGGAGAAGTATGGTACAGATTTTTTAGGGGGAGGGGGGATGGAGCGATGGTTGGAGCTCCTCCCCCATGCAGACTCCAGTTGATCCCTATCCTCCGTCAGGCACATCTGTCCCTGTCTCCATGTGTCCCTGCACTCCTCTCCCCTGTCCACATTTGGCCCTTCACCCTCACTCAGCCACCCCTGCACTCCCACTTCCATTCAGCCCCTGCCCCAGTCTGTCCCCCACACTAGCCCTTCTGAACCCTAGTCTGTGATCTCCCCAGCAGCCATATGTGCCCCATGCTGTCTGTCTCCCCCTCCCCCCATATTCCGTGCCTCCTTATCTGGACATATGGGCAGGGCGCTGTTAGGAATGCAGTGTCTTCTGCTCCCTCTCCCCTTGCTGTGGCTGGCTGCTCCAAAGTGGGAGCAGCTGCCCTCTGTTCTGGTGCCACAGCAGCCCCTAGTGGGTGAAAGGTGTAATTGCAGAACCTTTCAAGCAGACTGTATTTTATGTGGAGGGGGTGGAAAAATTCTGCAGGGAACATGAATTTTTCAGTGGCACAGAATTCCCCCATGAGTATCCTAGACCACAGCCATGGCATAAAATGCATACATTTTCTTGAGAGACTAAATTTTGAAAAGTTCTCAGTGATAGATGTGTGATGGGTTGGACTCCTTAAGATGCCCCCTGATGTGCAGGGATATCACTGAGCCCGCCTGTTTTGCCAACCAGGACACCCTTTTTACCTGTCTTGGTGAGCCAGGCTATCAAGCCTCCGCCAGCGCGCACACACACACAGGCAGGGCCACACCCAACTGCAGAATGACACAGATACTGAGGTCAGCTTTGGGAAGCCTAAGCTTAAGGGACTTGCCCCAGCACTCAGGTGTCCACCTCTCTTGGAGTGCAGACCCAAAGGTATATTATGAAATCCACCTCCTCCCTCAATGTGGAGGAAGATATGCACAGCCTTTTACCCCCCACCCATTATGAAATGCACAAATGAGGTTCTATTATAAACAAGAAATAAGTTTATTAACTACAAAAGGTGAATTGTAAGTGGTAGTAATCTGCTTTGTTTTGTTTGCTAAGCAAATAAAACAAAACACGCACACTAAGCTTGTTTCACTGAAGAAATTGGTTACAAATAGTAATTTCTCACCCTAAATATTGTCACAGGTACATTACAGAAAGTCTTGAAATACAGCTTCACTGGTCTCCAGCTTGAGACCTCAGGTATTATTACTCACAAGCTAGATGCCCTTCCAGCTTGGGCTCAACCCTTCTCCCCCCAGTTCAGTTCTTGTTTTCAGGTGTTTTTCAGTGTCTCTTTGGGTGAGGAGGCAGAGAAGAACCACAATGATGTCACTCCCCTGCCTTCTATAGCTCTTGTGTGTGGCAGGAACCTTTTGTTTCCCAGTGGAAGAACACTGGCATTCCAAGGGGTGAGTCCAGTACCCATGTCTTTGCAGGGCTGTGGCAGCCATTACTCGTAAGCTGTTTGGAGCGTCCACAGGAAGACTAAGCTCTTTCACAGTCCATTGTCTTGGCTAACGGGCCATTAGCCCTGTCTGGCTTTTCCATTGTTGTACCTGAAGGGCTAGTTGGGGGTGACCCCCAAAGTAACCCATTTGAAATACAGATACATAGTTAATATTCTTAACTTCAGATACAGAAATGAAACAGGCATACAAATTGGATAATCGCATTCAGTAAATCATAACCTTTCCAATGATATCTTACATGAGCCATCTTACATAAAGTATAGCTCAGTTATGTCATATTCATATCAGAAGCATATTTTCTTAAAAAATATGGAGTGAAATATCACAAGATGATCATACTGGGTCTACATAATATATGTAACTATTAATGTGAATATTTATCCACTTCAGTTTCACTGAAGTACAATTTCAATGGATGTTGAGCAACAGAAATAAAAATAGTATTGTGATAAGAATCAACCTCTTCCCAACTCTTTCTTACTTGTGTATTTATTTTTATAGGGACAGAACTTCCTGGTCAAATGATTTCCATTGCTGCTTCTACAATTGCCATGGCAATATCTGTCACAGGATACGAGTCAAGTAATGAGCAACATTCACCCCAACCCTCAGGTGACTGAACACTCTGTAAGAAAATATTTGAATTTGTTCTAAAAGCATGAACCAAGAGGAAACTAGAAACAAATTTTAAAACATTCTCCATCCCACAAATTACCACACTTATCCCTGTGGAGTTGGTGTTCCTGGTTTAAAAGTTGTTCAAAAGACAGCAGTATTAACATGTAAATGACTATTTTAAATACAATTTTTATGACCTAGTCATTTAAACTGTTACTTGCAGATGCAGAAGTGGTGCCTGGGAGAAGTTTTCTTTCATAATTAGTGTTCTGTGAAAAGAGCTTTTTCTTAGTGTTTTTCCTGCTGTACTTATTTCTTTCCCTTGATATCTTCATGGTAACAAGAAAAAGTTAGGCTTCATGCGTGAGTGGAGGCAGCCTTGAACATGCTTTGTAATGCAAGACTTTGTGGACAGTACTGTGGAGGCAAAAGGCTTCCTTTTGATCTGCTCAACCATGGCACAAGACTAAATGTTTTTTCTTGCAGTTAGTTTAATTCAGCATGCAGTTTCAAAGACAGTGTATCTGGCTTCTGTTGCAGGTAATCTGTAAGCAGCAACTTGAGAAGATGAAGATTCAATAAGTATATTTGGGGGTGGAAAGCCTCTTTGGTCATGGGCAAAAGATCACTATAAAGACTAAATAGGCCTTTGATGGAATGTTTTGCTGACAAAATAATAGTCCTCCAGAACTCTCTGGAAACTAAAATGTTCCATCAACATCTGAGGATGAACTGTCAAAACAGGCCCAGCGACCTGACAGGACTAGAGTGCCCTAAACTCAAACTTGAAGTTGAACATCCTAAATAAAAAATAAAAATAAAACTCAAGCTACTGCAAAAAAATAAGTGAGTTTAAAAGACATGATCTTGGTTTCAACACACAAATAGTGCTTCATGTGATGGGACATACAGATCAGTGTAAGGTTATTTCAAGCATACGGCATTAATAAAATTTCTTCTA
Organism: Platysternon megacephalum; assembly: GCA_003942145.1. Lineage (NCBI taxonomy): Eukaryota > Metazoa > Chordata > Testudines > Platysternidae > Platysternon > Platysternon megacephalum. The sequence continues at coordinate 8,042,346 of QXTE01000060.1, read as the reverse complement.
GCTAAACATTGGCTTCATTGAAGTTAAAAAGCTACTTCCACCGCCAGGTAGTAACTGATGTGCAGCAATCTAACTATATCTTACTCTGAGAGAGATGGATACACAAGTCTATTCACATACACGTTTACTAATTTAAGTGTTCCAATGCAAATAGTACTCAAAAAAGATTTAGGTTTGAAACATTTAGCAACACACTCATTTTTAAAATAAAGGTAATCTTTCTGCTCTCATAGTATTTCATGCTGTTCCAAGTGAAACTAACCTCTTCACTCAGAGTAGCATGCTAAAATTTCAAAGATAAGCACTTCTTCACATGAATAAATTGGAAAAAATGTCCAAAGCGATCTCTTGAAATTTCAGGTTGGAGCAGTATGGCTATAGCTGTCTTCTTTTCTTTTGCAGCTGTTTCCCTCAAGTGTCCCCCCCCCCCCCCCCCCCCAAAAAAAAACAAACAAACAAAAAAAAAGATGTATGAAGCCTGGAAGTATGAGAGAAGTGATTTAGCTAGATTTTGGATGGCCTGCTGGTCATGTGACAAACAGTTGCCAATAAATGCAATGCATTCCTCCACTCCAGTCTGATATTTCTTCTTGGAAGCTGGATTGGAAATATGTTTTCTTTAAGGCAGATTATTTTTATTCTTAAAGCTTTAGCTATGCCTCTCACTGGAAATTATATATCTATGAATAATATACATGCACGTGCTGCAGGTATACATTCTATAAATGTGCTTTGGGTAACTTTCTTGGGAATATAACCCCATTTTTCAGTGTAGATTTTGTAGTCAACTTTCCTTTGTAGTCAGAAAGGAAAGAAAATGGGACTCCCTGTCTTCTTTTGATGGAAGCAATTTTCCAGACTGATCTAGCAGTGTCCTTTGGGAACATTGTTCATCATTATTGATCAACTGAGTGTTTTCACATTTCTACTTGTGTTTTTTCCGCCATGTTCATGGTTGTTGAGGCTCAGAATTCTGGAACTGCAAATCTTAAACACTTCTTAACTTTATTTTGTTGATCCAGAGTGACTTGGTATTTTCATCCTACTTTGGAACTCTGTTTTTCATGAGAGGTTTAAGATTCTACAGAAGTTTTCAGTCATTCTTCCAGCTTAACCACCAGTTATACATCAGTTTTCAGAATGAAGACTCCTGTGTGCCTACTCTGCAAATAAATTACTGGTGCTAAGTGGTGTTCGTTAGTTGCAGAAAAATTGATTATTTCTGAATTTTGATACTATTGCTTTTCATTAGCTGGTCAAAGAACAATTCTTCAAGCTTTCTGCTAGTGTTTGCACTTACCCACAATGTTAATTTTAAAAAAATTGTTACAACACTATAAGGCACTTCGGTTATACAGACCTTTATTTGTGCTTCTCTTGTTTTGTGGTTGAATATTGTGGAAATTCTATTCCATCAATGATAGTACTGGGTCCTTCCGACGGTATGAAGTGTTTCTAAAATTTCTGGTAAGTGAAAGCAAACGCTGCCGTATTTTTGGGGGCAAAAATGGATAGGCTAAGTAGCCATGTGGCAGGACTTATAGGAGCTATCATCTCAAGTCTCTTGCCTTTGTTTTCCCATTTGCTTTAGCACTTTCTTCCCACTGACATATGTTTGGAATTTTGCCCACTACTATAACATTGCGTAGATTTACCATATTGTGTTTGGGAATGAAAGTAAGAGGAAAGGAGTTGTGTAGATGCAGTAATCTATACAATAATATAGTTCCTAAAACTTTTTTGGACTCTAAACTCCTGATGGTGATAAATGTGATTTAACAGAATATCCAGCAGAGGAGTTACATTCTTTGCCTGAGTGATACATTATGTAACAAAGTCGGAAACTGTCTTTTACTATTCAGCATGATACAGCTTTTCAGATGAACTAGGGCCTGGTCTTCCTGCATGATCATAAGTGTTCTTCAAGTAATGTCAGTCCCAGTTAGTGATATTATGTGCAAAATCAGGTTTGAAGATAACCAAGAACCCTGCTGGTATTTTTTTTTTTTTTTCAACAACTAAAACCAGGCACCTCATGCTGGTAAAGCTTAATAAAATCGATTCCCAACACCTCTGAGGCTAGGTTCTGTTGAACACTGAGTTGGGGGTTGAAGACAGAACCATGTAATGGGTAGACTAGTATAGGATGCAGTTTTGTTTCCTGGCTCTTATGCAGATGTCTACAACCAGAAGAGCCACCTGCAAATTTCACTGACAGTAGTATCTGTCTATATAAAGTAGGGATGCAGATTTGTCACCGCATTTTTATCAAAAATCATGGAGCATTTTTATTTACCTTAGTGAAAGTCACAGATTTTGTGGTTTGTTTGTTTTTTAATTTAAAAAAATAAACACTGACACAAATGAGGAGGAGGGCTGCTGGAGAGCAAGCCCACCCCACGCTCCTCCTGAGGCTCGGCCCAGCTCCTCATTCTGTGTGTTGCGACGTGGTGCAGGGGGTTGCGGTGCTGTTCTGGTTTGGCCCAGCCACCCTTTCATTGACAGCACTGGGACCCCCTGCACCAGGTCTCAACAACCAGAGTTGGGAGGTGGGCCCAGCCTTGTGGGACAGAAACCGCTACTGTGGAGTGAGTTTAATAAAATTATGGACACAAAGACAAATCACAGACAAATGGGAAAATCACAGTATCCATGACCTTTTTCCAACTATGACAAACCTGCAGTCCTAATACCAAGATTCCAGAATTGTCCCTCTGAAGATGACACAAAAGACATTCTAAGTATGAAGTGATGGATACTGTTGTTATCATGGTTGAGAGTGTGTTTTGTTTTTTGTTTTGGTTCAGAATATTACCAGGTTCAATCAACACTGGGATTCACGGTCTGTTACCATCTGATTTTTAAGTTCTCAGCCATTTTGGGTTTACAGCTCACACCTGTGCGAAAGCTACTAGTTTATCTCTAAAAGTCAAAGAACAAAAATGAGCCACACAAATGCTTTTGTAGAATATTAGTACATTGCTTTACAGTAAGTCTCTTTCGGGTGGGGGAATGGAATGCATTCTAATGTTCTGTAAACTGGGATTTTGATTAGAATAAATATTATACACTGGTTAAGTAGTCAGCACTTCTTAAATTTAATTTTTAATGTGTTCATCTTTAACTTTTAAGCTAGTGAAGATGAAGCTTAATTAAACATTTAGTGTCATCTTAGTCATACAATGACATATTATTTATCTACTAATTTTTAAAGTTTTGTTTTCTTTATGGTATTGTTTCCAAGGATATTAAAGTATGACATGCAAGGTAATATCATTGAGATCACAGCATGAATATTGTATAATTGTAGTGTGATCATATCTGAAAAGAACACCACACGTTATACTTAAATGATTTGTAAGATGGAAGTGTTCACTTCAAAGTATAGTGTGTGTGCTTTGAAGTGTAGGGCTTTGATTTAAAAATAGCCTGGAGCATGCATTTGGATTTTATTGAACTCATAGACAAAATACATTATTCATCTTTGCCATAAGGATAATATAGTAAATTCTTCTCATTTTATAGCTAACAGTATAGTATACATCTTAGATTTTGTTTTCCTCTGGAAAACTTAACACATTCTCTATATTTTTGTTGGGTTATTTGGTGAAGTAGGATTGCACTGCTATGCATTTAGCTGTTAAGACCCTAGAGTAAATGTTGGTGATCTACTAGTTAACCTCTTTCAGTTCAGCAGTAGAAATTAATGTGATAACTTCTTCTTTTTTTAGAAACAGCAGAAAGTGGGCAGCCCTCTCAAGCCTCATCCTCTTCGTTTTCCTCCTCTTCATCCACTTCCGGAGGCAGACACAGGCCTGAGATTGGAGCTTTTCTTAGAAAGAAGAAAACCAGTGATATCTACTTTGTTACACTTGTATGGGCCATTGTCGTAGTCCAAATCTGGCTGAATCTCTGGATTGTGCAGTTATTGCCAGTGCCTGTTGCAGGTCATTGTCTAGTTCTTAATAATGCCAGTTAAAATATTACTTACAACACTGTTGGATTTTTAGAACTTCTTACTTATCTTGCACTTAAATGTGGATGCTTCATTTGCCTATCTTCAGACTATTATGAAAATACGTGTGGTTGTAGCACAGATTCACTTAATTTATAATTATAAACAGTTACAGAATGTCTGTTGTAGTATCTGGCTGACTAGATAAATCTTAAAGTGAAATTAATAATTAGAAGAGAGAACATGCTTCTCTGCTGCCTTCATCTCTTAATCAGACAATTCAATTAAGAATTCAGTCAGATGGCAAAGTATGAGCAAAGAGGTGCCTGTTCCAACTCTTTCTAAAAATGGTAGGTTTGTGTTTCAGCATATTTTTGTGGATAGCCACTTTCAGAAACGTGGCCTACCACCAAGAAGGATCTTCCTTTAGCACCAAAATGTTTCACCCTTGATTGGAGAAGAAAAGTGGTTTATAGTTTCCTGTCTGAAAAATAGCCAAAATCAGATATCTTCCGGAGCATTAAGAAACTCCATAGTGAACAGTTATGGAATAACTTGCCCATGAAGGAATTTTTTTCCTAACCCTTGTAAGTTAAGGCTAGCTTTTGAAGTATGAACGTTATTCCTTTTAGAAATGGGTAGATCACATCCAGTGTAATTGTAAATGTTCTTATATTTTTGACCCTATGCTATTTAACATTTTTAACAGTGACATGGATGAAAACAAAGTAAAGATCGGGGGAATGATAAGTAATGAAACCGACAGGTCACTGATACAGAGTATCGGTTTTGTTTTATAACATTCATATTTCCAGTCAATATAAAGTTATTGTGTTTATTTTTTTAAAACCCCTCCTTTGACAGCCCAGTCGTTCTAGTTTACCCTATACAACTTAATGATTCACTGTTCTAGATTTGGTGCAGTTTATAATTACGCCGCCCCTTTATGACTTAGTCAATAAATCTAATAGATAAGGCTAGAAGAGACCATTGTGAAAGGAAAAAATGTTCTTGCATTATAGGAAAAGATATTTGTATAGAGAGGGCTTGATTTTCCTAGAATAGAGAAGGCTGTGACTAAATGCTACTCCATGTTTCAGAAATGTCTCGGTACTGTAAACACTTCCCATTCCGTTCACTTACACTTCAGAAGAATGATGTTCTCTTAGATTTACTTTGTTCAGGGTGGTGGGAATTTTTTTCATAAAACATAGAGGGGCAAGAAGAACTTTATTTTAAAATTTAAACAGAAGACCAGTCGTGAAACATCTGAAACATTTATTAAGTGCAGTATGTGTGTTAAAATAGGCTGATTCTTCTATTAATTTGTTCCCTTGTTCTGTTTTTTCCCCCTTTTTATTCTACCCCTTTTGCAGCTAATGTTCACTTCCTTTATACTATTTTAACTTTCTTGCTATACCTTGTGGGTAGCAATTTTTCCTCTTTTCCTAATTAGGATTCTTCTGCTTTCACTGGATTTACTTCTCGTTTCTGTATTAACAAGTTATGACTACTATACCACAAATGTGCATGGAGCCTTCTGATATGCTTTTGTCAGTTGTTTTAGGAACTAATGCTTGGGAGTTTTTGGTAAAATTTAGCGTTTTGGAATGTGTGGAATATATTATTTATTTTTGGACTTTATTGGTACTTAAGTCTAGCAAGATACTTAATTGTTAATGCACTACACAAGTTTGCCACATGGTGGAGCCAATAGTAAGTAAAAGCAAAGCTTGGTAAATTGTAGAATAAATTACTCTATTTGTGAGCAAGAGCATAAGCTTACAGAAAAGGTTTACAGATAAGTCTTTTGTTGAACTTTGATAAAGTCCCTGTAGACATTAAAATTTGACCTTTAGGGCGATGACATTTTGTGTATCTAGATGTTTCCAAAAGAAGGCATGTTGAGGGTTTATTTTTTGTAGTGTTTGTCAATAGATACTGCATCTAATTTGGAGGAGTTTTTGAATGAACATTCTAAGAGTTGTATTAAATATTAACATGATTTGTTAGACTATTAACAAATTTCTATACTGTTGCAGTGAATACGTTTTTAATGTTGTTGCATAGGGGCCTGTGTTGCTTTAGGATACGGATTTCAACACAACCATTGTTTACCTCAGAGAGGATTTTCGGTTTGGTGCATTAAGTGAACAAATTTAAATAAATCTTTGCATTCGCTTTAATTGATCCATTTTATGACATTCAGCATTGCTGCCTTGTGGCAAAACTAATCTACAATAAGAAATAGTCCACAGGTGATGGTTCTGTTCACGACTTGATTTAAAAATAAAATAAAATTGTACTTCAATTTTTTTTAAATTAATGGTTCCTGAATATCAGTCACAGCAATGAGTTGGGTTTTTAAATGGGGTATGTTAAATGCAAAAAACTGTTTAATGCAGTGTTGAGGCTGCAAAGTAAATTAATCAGGAAATGTAAAAGTTTTAAGATTCACATATCAATGTTAACTCACATGGTATAATTTTTAAAAGTATTTAATATAAGCAGAGACTAAGTACAAATCACTTTATCTACAATGTGAATTAACATTCTGTGAGAACATGAATTTTTGCACTATTTGATTTGCATTATTTTAATTGCCAAATTAAAATTGTACTTGCGTGAATTTTTGATTTTTCTTTGAGTCATATCCCTATATGTGCTCCACTGTAGGTGTGGCCTAGGATTGGAGATCATCGTCAGTGCCTGTCGGACCGCACATGTACACCTCCCCCATCTTGTGCTATGATCTGTGTGTGTGTAGATAGATATATAAAGTATAAAAAATATAGCACTGTTGTCCCCAGTTCCTTCTCTACTGCCCTTGGTCTGGGACGGAATCCACAACAGAGCTCGCTTCTCCTTTTGCCCAGTTAGATAGTGCCTTACCTGTTACTTTTTAGTGTAGTTTAGTAGTTATCTCCTCCCTTTTCATCCTCTCCCTTTTAAAAAAAAATAAATTAAAAAAAAATCGTTTTTATGCCTTCCTACCCTCCCTGTTTTTTTGTTTCCCGCTTCCCGACCAGAAAGTTTTTTCCCCTCACCCATAGGCCTGTATCTCCTGGGTTTAAGAGGTGCATTTCCTCCTGCTTTGCCTTCCTGGTAATGGACGGTCATCCACAGGGCATTTGCTGTCTGAGAGAGGGACATGTCCTGCAAAAGCATGCTCACTGCCACAACCTCACTGCCAGGGTCAGAAAAGACTGGGTCATTCAGTTGCGACTTCTCATGGAGAAATCTCTGCGTCCTGCATCTGACGCTGACCTGGACGCTTTCCCTGCATGGCTCACACACTCCACTAGATTGTCCACCGATCCTCATTTGCCACGCCCTTCTAAAAGAAAATCTTCTCTCTTCCGCTCTGAAGAGAAATAAATGAGCTCCCTCATCACCCTCTGAGACACTGGGTGCCAGAACACCGGTTGCCTTGACATCTTTGGAGAGGGGACATAGCTCCAGGGCCTGTCCGAGTACCTCAGGTACCGGGGCTAAGCAAAGGTCTAAAGACCGTAACTGGGCAGACCTGCAGCCCTCGGCACCGTCTCTCGGTGCTGGGGAAAGAGACGCAAGACCTTCAAGAATAGTGCCAACCGTCCTGACCAAACCAACTGGGGGTATTGTGGCGTCGACAGCCCTACTCCCGCGATGTCCATTTCAGCACCGAGCAAGTCCTATTCACCAAGCAAGCCTTCCACACTATCTACTGGCTGCTCAGGAGAATGCACCTCTCCCTCAGCACTGAATACATGCCGGTACTCACGATGTTCCTTCCTCCTCCCCAAGAGTTCAGATATGCCAAGGACCTACCTATCTCTGGTGTGCCTGAGTCACCACTGCTCAGGCACGACCTTCCTCCACTTCAGTCTCTCTCTGTGGACTCTCACCATTCTTCCCTTTCTCCTCCCAGGATGGCACCCCCTTTCCGAGCAACGCAGAGGAGGATGAGGAGTACTCCATCCCACCCTCATACTTGAGATAGGCACAAAAGACTTCCTCTACACATCCTCACTATCCACAAGCAGACCAGGGCCCTGGTATTGTCCGTCGTGGATGCAACCCCATGTGCAGCTCCCTCAACATTGGCCATACTGGGATCCTTGGGCCATGTACAGAGCATAGTTTGGGAAACCTCCCGTGGAGCAAAGCTGGAGGCCTACATTTTTGCCTTCTCTGTCGGTCTCTGGACCACCAGAGGTTGACCCTCTCTCTGTAGCAGCTAGGGAGGCAGTACAAGGGGAGGAAATTCCACCGCCATTCCACTTCTTCTTGCCCCTGATGAGGCTATCATGCCTCCATCTCCTACTGCTGCTGACTTCAAACATTTCCAGGAGTTGTTTTGTAGGATTGCAGAATCCCTCCAGATTCCTTTGGAGGAGGTGAAAGATCAAAACATAAGCTGCTTGGCATCCTGCACACATCTTCCTTCTCCAAAATAGACCTCCCTGTCACTGAGGCCCTTCTCAATCCTGGGTGCTCTGGCAGACCCCAGCGTCAATCCCACCAACCTGCAAGTGGGTGGACAAAAATATTATGTTCCCACAAAAGCCTTGGAATTTTTTTTCTCGACTTACCCCAAATTCTTTAGTTGTCAATGCCATACAAGAAAAAGGGCGCCAATACCAACCTCGACTCATCTGTCATGGCAGAGACTGGAAGCGATTGGATCTATGTGGCCTTCAATTCTGAATATCGAATTACGAGGCTCTCATGGCTAAGTACAATTACCTCAACTACTCTAAATTACAGGAACTCTGCCAAGACCTTCCTGATAACAAAAAAAGAACAACTCCAGGCGCTCGTATACGAAGGACACCTCTTGGCCCATACAGCTGTACAAGCCTCTTTGGATTCTGCAGATACTGCTGCCTGTTCCATTGGACTCGTGGTAGGTAGGATTGCAGGGGAAGTTGATATTTCCCTGGGTGTCTCTTCAGCACTAGAGTGTAAATGCCGAGAGAGCGATGGGTTGTTCACAATACACTCCCGATTGGCACTACGATACTCAGTGCTGTCAGCAGAAGTCCCCTACTAAGCACAAACATAAGACTCCTCCAAGGACTACCTCTCACACACCTTCAACCAAACAACAATTTCTCTCTCTCTTTTCAGCTTCGAGGGCAAGGCGCTTCTCCCCGAAGCGGACCATTGCCTGATGGAGGATGTGGCGCCATTGAGGTTAGTTGGTGGTTTGCTCGTCCCAGCTTGTGATGTCCACATCAGTTTTCTTGAGATACACTTTGTGTCTCTGTAGTGTTTCCTCTGACCATCACAGGATCTCTGACCATGGGTGAGCTGAGAGTAGAGCACTTGTTTTGAAGGCGAGAGTCTGGTATCCCCACCTAGTGTCCAGCCCAGCAGAATTGGTGTATGAGGATCATTGCTTCAATGTTGGTGACATTGGTTTCAGTGAGGATGCTGGCATTAGTGCAGTGATCTTACTACTTGATGCAAAGGATCTTCTGGAGGTATCATTGGTGGTACCTTTCCAGACTCTTGAGGTTCTGTTAAGTCACCCAGGTTTAGCATCCATAAAGGAGTGTAGGAATAACAGTTGTCTTATAGACCTGGATCTTGGTGTCCTGCTGTACGTCACGATTCGTGAAAACACGTCAATTTCCCAAAGGAAGCACTTGCACACTGGATCCTGTGCTGGAGCTCAGTGTTTTTTGCATTTTGAGGAAGTTGGCTACCGAGGTAGAAGAAGTACTCTATTGTTTCCAAAGTCTGTCCCTCAATAGTGATTTGTGGTGGGTTATGTGCAAGGCCTGAAGCAGGCTGATGGAAAACATCAGTCCTCTCAATATTGAGTGAGAGTCCTAGGCTTCAGTATGCTTGTGCAAAAATATCCAGTGTGGACTGAAGGTCATTCTCAGTGTATGCAAGGGTGGCACAGTCATCAGCAAACTGAAGGTCAGTAATTGACACCCTGAGGGCTTTAGACTTCAAGCAGAGATGTCGAAGATTTAAAAACCTGCCCATCCATTCTGTATTGAAGGTCAACTCCATTGGGGAGGAGGTCTTTAACGAGGACCAAAATGACTGCTAAATCGATGGAGAACAGGGTTGGGGCAATAACGCATCCTTGCTTAATCTCAGTTTTGATGACGAAAAGGTCTGTCTCCAGGCCATTACAGAGAATGGTGGCAGTCATCTGATCATGAAAAAGCCTTAGGACCTTAATAAATTTTGGAGGTCAGCCAAATCTGGCCAGCACCTTCCACAAGGCTTCGAAATTGACTGAGTCGAAGGCCTTTGTCAAATCGATGAAGGCCATGTATGGGTCCTGATTTTACTCCTGAGACTTTTTCCTGGATTTGGTGGGAAACGAAGATCATGTCAGTTGTCCCGTGGGATGGTCTAAAACTGCAGAGATTCTGGCAATATTTCCTCAGCAAAGCAAAGTCATCGGGTTAAGAGGATACGGGTGAGAATTTTCCCTGCTGTAGATAGCAAGGCAAGTCAGAATGTGGAAATTGATGCATTATCCTCTTTCTTAAAGATTGCGAGTGTTGGCATTTCTCAAGTCTTCTGGAATCTTCTCATTATACCAGATATGAAGAAAAAGTTTCTGGAGCTTCCTCACCAGTTCTTCACCTCCAAACTTGTAGACTTCTGGTGTTATGCCATTTGGTGCTGCTGCCTTGTTTTTCTTGGTTTGTATAATGGCTTGTGTTGCTTTTTTGGGGTCAGCGGGGTCAGCAAGAGATTTTCATGTTGTTGAGGTATAGATTCAATAGTGGCATCAGAGACAGTTGACTCACGGTTCAGGAGTGACTCAAAATGCTCCTTCCACCTGGCTTTGATGGCCTCGCTGTCCTTAAAATACATCAACCCATCTTTGACTCAGAGTGGTGTGGGACCATGGGAGCATGGACCGTAAATGGCCGTTATTGCCTGAAAAAAGATCCTCCTGTCATGTTTATCAGCTCAAGCTCCTTGGTCTTTTCTTACCACCACTTGTTTTTGATGCTGCAGGTTTCCCTTTTGGCTTTAGCCTTGGTTGCTTGTATGACTCTTTCTTCTGTTGGTGTAATATGTCTTTTTGCCATATGAGATGAGTTTTTCTTTTCCCGTCAAGCAAGCCCTGAATCTCAGCATCATTCTTTTTCAATGGTGATCGCAGGTGACACAGCTGATGGTCTCAGCACATGCTGAGAGAATGGCAGCCTTTAATCCCTTCCAGAAATTTTCATTATAGTCATCAGCTGTAGAAATAGTGGCAAACCTCTCTTGGAGACACTGTTGAAGTTTGTCCTGACTCACTATGTCTTGAAGGGACTTGACATTGAATTTCTTTCATACTGATTTTGCCTGCTTACGATGCCTTGAAGCGATCTGGAAGTTCATGATAGATCTAACAAGGCCATGGTCTGTCCAACAGTCATTGGTTCCATGCATCTCCCTCGTGATGCGGACACCCTTCCAATCTCGAGCGCTGACAATAATATAGTCAAGAAGGTGCCAATGCCTGGACCGAGGGTGTCTCCAGGTGGTCTTATACTTCTCGCTTTTTTAAAGATGTTGTTTGTGATGACCAGGCGATGTTCTATGCATTTGCTCAGGAGGAGGATGCCATTGGATTGGCCTTTCCTGTGCCTCCTTTTCTGATAGTGCCATTCCAGAGATCTGACTCATACCCGACGCTAGCATTTAAAATCTTCGGGGAGAATAATCTTGTTCTCCTTGGGAATGTTGGTCAAGATCTGTATAGAATTGTTCCTTGATATACTTGTCAGCATTGAGTGTTGGAGCATACGTGCTGATGACAGCAGCAGACTGGTTGTTGCTGAGCTTAAGATGAAGACTCATAAGAGGTTCATTGAGTCCTACAGGAAGTTCTGTAAGCTGACTGACAAACTTATTCTTAATTGCAGAACTGACACCATAAGTGCCCCTGTCCTCTGCAGATTTCTCTTTCCTGAAAAAGGTGTAGCCTTCACCTCCTTCTCTCAGTTGACCTTCATCTGTGCACCTTGTCTCACTCAGGGCAGTGACGTCAGTGTTATATCTCACAAGTTCCCTGGCGACAATAGGAGTTCTTCTTCTTTCTGGTCATACATTTGTTATCTATCATGGTGCGAACATTACATGTAGTGAAAGTCACTGTCTTTTTATAGTTCCGACCGCAGGCAGAGTGATCCCACTGGATGTGGTAATCCAGCCAGGAGTGGGTGAGACAGCCTAGGTTTAGGGCACCCTTTCTAGTCCTCTCCCCATGCGGGTTTAGCAGAGGGGATCCTAAAGAGGATTGCTCAGTTGTGATAGCCACTGCCAAATTACACATGTCTCAGTCCAGGTGCCAGACGACCATCCAGCTACCACCACCTACATATAGATTAATGGTGAGGGACTGCCCAATTCACTAATGCTGTCCCTGTCACCACTTGTCTGCCGCCGCAGGGCTTGGAAGGTTGGAAAGATGTTTTTTCTGTGTTAGAAGCTTGCATGTGATTTCTTTTAATGTGGGGAAGCTGGTGCACCTACAGCGACCACAGAATCATGACAAGCTGGAGGTCTGAGGCATAGTGGCAGGGAAATCTGAGTTGACTAGAGATCTCCAACTTCAGTCTTCATCTGCTTTCACAACCATTGAAATCCGAAGACCCTCTTCTACCTGATCCACTGTTGAGGACTGGGTGGATTGGACAGTGCTTTGTCTGGGACCTCACTTCAGACCTGCTGGCCTTCGGAGACCCTACCAGGAACATGAAGCCCCTGACCAACATAGCTCTGTGGATTATTGGAACACTCAAGCCCCTTCATCACAACAAGGTGGGGGTCCCTGAACAGGCAACATTGCACACCCTGAATGTCAGACGAGCATTAGCTTTCTACGTAGACAGAACAAAATCTTTCCATAAATCGCCATGCTTATTCTTCTCAACAGCCGAAAGATAAAGGTGTGGCCATCTCTAAGCAACCCCTTTCCAAGTTGATCTCACAGTATATACATCTGTCCTACCAACTACACAATTGACAACCTTCTCCTGGAACTAGAGCATATTCCATCCACTCGCTCTTCACCTTGATTGCCTTTCTCAGTAATGTTGACATTTGCAAAGTTGCCACATGGGCATCAGTGGATGGTTTTAGCTATCACCATGCCATTACTCAGGACATCGCAGCAGATACTTTACTAGGACACACTGTTCTATCATCTGCAGTAAATGCCACTCTGAAGCTCCAGCGTTCCAATTAGGGGCCCTGCTTTCTAATCATCTACAATGGAGCCCCCTTAGGGACATCACTTGAAGAAGAGGAAGGTTACTCACCCTGTGCAGTAACTGAGGTTCTTTAAGGTATGTGTGCTCCACTACCCGTCCTCCTCCCCTCTGCTTTGGAGCCGAAACATAAGTTCTGCAGCAGAGAAGGTATTAGGCGGGTGGTCAGACGTGCGGTGCTATATATATATATATATATATATATGTCCCGCTCATGGCATGAGATGCAGGAGGTATGCATGTGTGGTCCGACAGGCACTGCTGGTGAAGATCTCCGATCTGAGGTGCAGGGGATGTTGCCGCACTTACAGTGGAGCACCCATAGGGGGACACATCTTGAAAAACTTCAGTTACTGCACAAGGTGAGTAACTTACTCTTTTTTTAATCTTCCTCTTATTTTAGAAGAGAAACACAGGGTGTTGCAGCTGATACACGATGTAATTGAGTAAAAGGAATATTGAAGATTTGCAGAGTTATAAACTCTTTTTGGAGTTGTCGAATTGTATGTCTGTGGTTTTTCCCCTGCCACTCTTTTTAAAATGTATTTTGTAAAAGAAAAACATGGCACTAGCAATATGGAGTTACAGAACTCTGTAGTACATGTCATAATTAATTAAAATCCTAACCAAAATGTTTGTATTGCACCTGAACTGAAGTGATCATTTTTTCGCTGAACTGTAACTTTACATTTTTTTCTAATTTACCTAGCAGTCTTGAGACATATTTGATGTTACAAATCAGCTGTGTGCACAATATGTTCTTACTGATTTAGTTTTTTTCCGTAAAGGAAAAGTGTTTCTTGTATTTGCCTAATTCAAGCTGTGTATGGATTTTACTGAAAGTTCCTAAAATCATCTTTGAGTTGAGATGCAGTTTCAGTTCCAAAGGAGAACGTCTCTTTAGAGACTTAAGAGCAAATGAAATCAAGATTGTTCTGATGAGTTTGGTTGCAAGCTTACATATAGCAGTTCCTATTGTGAACATTATATGTATAAATAGATGTACACTGTTGTTTTGCCTAAGAGGAAAGAGAGATTTAACATTATAGAAGGCCTAAAGTTTTAGGAATTCTAAGGGAGAAAAGTTTGCCTCTTGTCTAAGATTTTATTATATTTGTCAATGTTATGTGTAGCTACACAATTTAGTGCCATGCATACAATCTGTGGAATTGCACCTATTTCCATCAGGCCTTGATATGAACTGTAACCTCCATACTGGTGCTATATGGAGGTGCTGTCCATCTGGAATTAAAATTTCAGATGGCTGAACATGTTTTTCTGCAAGTAAATGGCCACCTGTTTTTAAAAAGTTGATGTTTAGTACTGTTTGTGGTGAAGAGTTTTAATTAAAACAATTTGATTTTTCTAACAATCTCTCACAATGGAGTGAAAAACCCTGACATGGTGCACTTCTTAAATCCCTAATCCTTTCTCCCTCTTTTTTTTTTTTATTACAGTTTGGGTTGTTAAAAAACTTGTGGTCCACTTTGGAGTTGTAAACTTCATGGCAAAACGTTGTAGTAGTTGGTGGCATGTTCTGGAAAACTTTGTGAAGGAGCGGCAGGAGGCTCTCGCTCCACGGCCAATCAGAGGGCTTGGAAGGGTCATGCTAAAACTTGACAGTAAGGTATTTCAATTTATTTTCTTAAGCCATAATTCTGAATAAAATTTTCTTTATTCTTTGTAAACTCTGTTCTAGAAAGCTATAACTCTAAAATAAGTGTCTGCCACTCATAAGGACATTGTTCTTTATGTAAAAGTGTATCTTAGGCCTTGACTATGCTTGCTCTCTTGAAGGCTGTAGCACATTTTTAAACAGTGTTATAACAATGTTTAGCTTCCTTGACACTAAGATGATGTCTACATACTAAAAAAAAAAGTAGCTCTTTAAAGTTGTTAGCTTAACATGATTGTCTACTTGGATGTTAATGGGGATTTTTACAATTCTTTAAACTGATGGTGAAGATGATAAACTGAAGGTACATAGGTGTTTGGGGAGGGGAATCCTGATCATGTTAAGCTAACCGTTTTTTAAAAAGTAACTTTTTTCATTGTGTAGATAGGACCTAAGCGTACTTCAGCTACATTTATCTTTAAACTCTGCAAAAGCATGATGGTTAAATACAACTGTTTGATAGTGTAGAACAGACCAATGTATTTACTGGGAAAAAAACTGTAGGGTGAGGGTGGGTTCTCTTGGGAAGCTACTGAATACGGCATTGCCTATTTTCTTTTGGTTTTCTAAATCAGTGGGTGCCACATTTCAGGAAAGATGTGCACAAATTGGAGAAAGTCCAGAGGCGAGCAACAAAAATGATTAAAGGTCAAGGAAAGATTAAAAAAATTGGTTTGTTTAGTTTTGAGAAGAGAAGACTGAGGGGGGATATAAGTTTTCAAGTGCATAAAAGGTTGTTGCAAGGAGGAGGGAGAAAAATGTTTCTCCTTAAGCTTTGAGGATAGGACAAGAAGCAATAGGCTTAAATTGGTGGTTTAGGTTGGACATTAGGAAAAACTTCCTAACTGTCAGGGTGGTTAAGCACTGGAATAAATTGTTTAGAGAGGTTGTGGAATCTGTCATTGGAGATTTTTTTTAAGAGCGGGGTAGACAAACACCTGTCAGGTATGGTCTAGATCAGGGGTCGGCAACCTTTCCGAAGTGGTGTGCCGAGTCTTCATGTATTCAATCTGATTTAAGGTGTTGCGTGCCAGTAATATATTTTAACATTTTTAGAAGGTTTCTTTCTATAAGTCTATAATATATAACTAAACTATTGTTGTATGTAAAGTAAATAAGGTTTTTAAAATGTTTAAGAAGCTTCATTTAAAATTAAATTAAAATGCAGAGCCCCCTGGACCGGTGGCCAGGACCCAGGCAGTGTGAGTGCCACTGAAAATCAGCTCGCGTGCCGCCTTTGCACGTGTGCCATAGGTTGCCTATCCCTGGTCTAGATAATATTTACGCCTCCTATGAATGCAGGGGACTGGACTAGATGACCTCTCGACATCTCCTCCAGTCTTATGATTCTATTGAAACAGTTGATTCTATGGTGGTAGATAGGAATAAATGTTGCAAAAAATGAAAGCATGTGATGTAAGTTAAAGGTGTTAAGTCTATTTCTAACACTTTTGATAGTGTGCTACTGTAATAAGAACAAAAGAATAGCAAACCCTCATTTTATTTAAAAGTAAAAGCAAGGTGATTAACCATTTTAAATCTGTTTAGCAGTATGTTTAATTTTAATCTTAGAGTTTGGAGGTCATATGGGCCTGCTTTCCCTGAAAGCCATACTCGCTACCTTCTGTTAGCAAGAGGAGGGGGCTGAGCTTCAGCACCAGGAAGCAGCAGAGACTCTAATGTGAAGAAAACAGGCGGCTGCTGCTGTTTTTTACATAAACAGCTGTCTAAAATGTACAGTGGTGATGCTTGCTTCTGACAGTCTGGCTCGTGGTGGGGCCAAGAAGTCGTCCCACTACCAAGAGCAAGAGATGCAGAAAGGTGTCCCATTCCACCCAAGAGAATCTGTAAGCCTAGGCAGGGGCCTCGGAAAGTTTTGTTCCCCTTCTTAAGTTAAACTAATAAACAACTGAGAGAGGGTGCGGGAGAGAGCTGCTAGTGAGCCCAGCATGTTTCAGCACTGAGCTCCCTTTTGAAGCATTCCTTTGATCTACCAAGGGGGAGCTGTGAGAAAGTAGTCTGTTCAGCTTTCCCCCTACTCCAGGTCCTCTTTTTCTCCTACAGGGAAGAGGGGGCATACCCCACCCTGAGAGAAGTCCTGCATGAGGAAAGGGAACACAAGCATTGCTGCTTATTCTCTCTCTTAACAGATCAAAGGGACACTCTGGGGCAGAGATTCTGTTGTTCTATACAGTGCCTAACACAAGAGGCCTTGATCCATTACTTGGGCTCCTAGGCACTATGATAATACAAATAATAAACCAGGGACAACTGGGAGGCTCCGGAGGCAGCAATGAAACTTACTTGTGCATTTCATATAGGTCCTAATTTGCTAAAAACATCTCATTTTCCTAATCAAAGTTGGTTTTACTGTCCCCTAGTGCTACTCCTTCTGGCACTGTCCCTGCTGCTGTTAGCATCTCAGAAGAAGTTGCGAGCTTCCAGGGGGAAAAAAGATCCCAGGTGTTCTCCTCTCTCTGCCCCTACAATACTTATACAAATAAAATTAGTCCAAAATCAGTGGTTTGCTTCACCCTAACACACACTTTAAAAAAAATTCATTGGTTTCAGTTAATGTTTAAAATGGTGATTGTATAGTTTTGTTTTATTTCTGTTGGGGTTAGTAAGGATAGCTCTTTAATGGCTCCAGATGGTGTTTCCTGTCCACTGAATGATTCCACACATCATTCCAGACATCTATAAATCAGGATTGTACTGATGTTTCCCTTTCCTAGTGAGTATTTTTATTAACTGCAGCCAAGATTATTTTTAGTGTATTCAAATGCATATAGTCATTTAACTATTCTTGATAGAGTATAGGAGAACTTGATGTGAATGATACAAACTGGTTGGGCAGCCCTTTTACCTTACAGAGTCAAGTGTTAGTGTACATTAGGCAACATACTAGTCTTACAGTTCAAACACATCTTAGCAGAAACATTTACCAGATTATGGAAATACGTATAGCCATGATAAAGCTTCTTCAGAGAGATGTCAGCATGAATATAAAGAGCTTCCTAAAAAAGTACTGAGAAAATGAATGCAGTTTTATTAAATTTTACTTCCTCAAATATTTGGGTTAAACCAAAAAGGGCCATATTCTTTTTAAAACTAACTTGACTGCTGGGGTAGAAGCAACAACATTTTTGGGTACATTTGTCAGCATTAAAGTGGGAAATAAGGCATGTGGTATATAATGTCCACTACTCTGAGTTTTAGTGTAGAACATATACTTAACGCTATTGACATTTTCCTGCCTATCAGTGCTGAAAACTGGAAGTCCCGTTTCCAGGCTATTCTATCTATCATTTGTTGTATTACTTTTAGAATGGAGAAGATATAAAAGAGAGAATCTGAATGACGGAGGTTATGCTAGTATGTTAATTTCCCAGGCTAGAACTAGGACAATAATTTCCCCTCTGTCATCATATTATAACCATTAAGGGGGGAAAGTAGCTGATCAAAATATCCTATTTACACTGCTTGGTACTTAATGATGAAGGGGTTCTTATACTCATGTGGGAATTTTCTACCCAGTTTCCATGAAAGTAAGATAAGGCAAGATTTTTTGTTAAATCTATAAAACCCCTTACCTTATTTTTCACTTATACAATATCCCATTTCCTGGGAAGAAAGTGGAAAAAAATCAGAAGCTGGAGGCTGAGACTTTTGAAGGTTTTTTTGCACCTTCCCATTTCCATGCCTTGTTTCCATAGGAACAGGTGTACCTAAACCACACAAGTATATGGGATAACTGAATACCTTCTGTTGTGTATTGTTTATTTGAAATCTTTGAATGCCTATATTTAATTGTAAGCCTGTTGCTTGCTTAATCATGCTTTAATTTACGTTCTGAAATTTTGGTTTTATTTGAAACATTTTCTCTTAGGTCTTGTTTACTTTAGGAATTTGTCCCAATTCCATCTATGGGTGGCCAGCCACTAGTGCAAACCCCAGCTGTAGACAAGAAAAAACACAATTTGTTCTGATGGGGTGTTGGAATTATTAATATGGAAACCATTATTCCTTTATTAAATCCAAAGGCCAAATGGTACTTATACAGTTGCTCTAAACATGCCTCAAAAGCCTAACCAATAAGCAATATACTACATCCAAGCAGTAACAACATTAAGAAGCATTTGATCAAGATATTTATAAATGGATTAAACCCAGTGTTGCTTAGACTCCTATTGGTAGGCTCCAGCTTGGTCAGGCATGTATTAGCAATGGACCCTTTAAGAGTTTACTTTTACAAACAAGTGATGTCATTGCCAATTACTAGCTTCAGTTAAAAACCAAGTTGAGACAATTCACTCTTATTTCCAATCTTAATCCAGATAAGAGTTACAACCACCTTTCTTCCAAAGGCATTTCCTCCCCTTCTTCTTGCTGTCCAACACTTTTCCCATTGCACCTGGGTTCACGTAGGCTTTAACACTGGTGTGTGGGTTGGGGAAGGGCTGTGTTGGCTCATTTTAAGACAGACATCCTCCCTACTTTATTCCTTCTGGCCGTATTGCTTATTATTTTCAAAGTCTTCCTTCTTAAGAGTCAGGGCCTTTCTTTACAACACATATATATTTTCCTAACCAAATTTAAGCTAATTTTAATTCTTTAATTTTATACGTATCCTACATGGGGCTTATCCTGGTTTCAAGCTTCACTGCTGCAAGCTGCCGCTTTCATTGTCCACACTTGGGGGTTTGCATTGATGTATTTGCGACTTGTCACCAGTAGCTGGAATTGAAGTAAAATCTCATTGAATAGTAGGCCGTAGAATGAGTCTCTCTCTGAGTAGTTTGGGTGAGAATTAGAGAGTCATATTTCTCTCAGTACAAAAGTAGATGGTTGCTTGTCAGAGAAGGGCTTAGCACCTGAACTTATAATATGATCTGACTGCAGACAAGCAGTGTTATAAGTGTTAATAAGTGTTAGTTCCATGACCTCTTGGTCTGTACATCATGCATATAAATATATGCATGTATTTTATATTCCTTTTCATACTGATTCTCATTGGGTGTGAATGCAGTAATACTAATAGGATAATAACATTCATGTGTATCACAATAGGTAACATAAAATACACTTCACATATATTTGAAACTATATCTTTGGTCAAAGTTGGAACCTCGTTGCAGTAAACTAGTGGATGAGATGCTGATTCTTGATATCACAATAATATCACGTTGTTTTTAGAAAAGAACTTTCACAAGTGTTGCACTGATTTGTAAAATTTTGGCTTGCTACTGTTAAACTATAAATGAATAGTTACAGATTATAGCTGATTTATAGCTGGTTTATTACTGTTAAGTTACGCTAGAAAAATATGATGGTGAAGTTTATATTCATTCACTGTACGCCTCTTTCTAAATATTATGCATATGTAGGCTTGAAAGGATTAGATCAGTGGTCCCCAACCTTTTTGTGGCCAGTAGCACATTCATGTTTTCAGAAGAGTGTGGCGGGCGCCAACAATTTTTCAAGGCTTATTTTGTATTTGTACATTAAATAATACAAAAAACATCATATTTAATATTACATAATATATGAATCCAGAGAGAAGCCGGAGAGAAGCCGTGAGGACAGAGAACACCGGCGCCTGCAGCCACGGAGTTCTCTGTCCCCGGCAGGTACGGGGCCGCGGCTTCTCTCCGGCTTAAGCTGCGGCCCCGCACCTGCCAGGAACCAAGAACACCGACGCCCGCAGCACTGGAGTTCTCTGTCCCCGGCAGGCGCGGGGCCGTGGCTTCCCTCCCCTGCTGTGCACTAGGCGGGCGCACATAAATGCCCTGGCAGGCGCCATGGCGCCCGCGGGCACCGCATTGGGGACCATTGGATTAGATTATCGGCAAATGTCGGTAAATATTGATTTCACCATACATAAGTCAACAGAAAAATATTTCCATAGATAATAGTCAAAATTTACTATTAGGCAAAGTAAGAAAAATGTTGCTTGAATTTATTAGTTATTGATTTAAGGATATTTGCTTTGTATATTGTGACATGTAATGTTGACAGTTTGCGTTTTACTGGTTATAAAGCTTTAGCTTTTTGAATCTCAATGTCTGCTGTCATTAAATAATTACTGTTTTACCTCCCCATAGTTTCCCACAACTATGAAATTGTAAAAAGATAAAAATAGGAAAAAAGCTTTAAAATATTGATATTTGTTGAAATTTATATATATTAAAAAATTGAATTTTGCCACGCCTATGCATTTTCCTGGTAAATCCTAGATTATTGTATTACAGATTTCACTATTTATTTCCTACTGTAGTTTACCTTTGGGTCTGGAATTATTTAATTTTCATTCTGTGGATGACTGTCTGCCTTCATTTCTATTCACACTATTACTGCATTCTTCAATAACCTTCCACTGTCTTCTTGTCTTTTTTTTCTCTCCTCTGTCTCCCTTCCCTCTCCTCCCCCACAAGCTGTGGCACTGGCTTAATAAGAAGGTAAATAAAGAGATTGTGATTCCAACTAAAGGATTGTGTCCTTTTTGCAGCATGAACGCTTTTAACATGTCTTGCTCTTTAGTTCTCTCTCCCAATTGTCGTCTTCCCCCCCGTCTAAGCTACTGGAGGTCATATAACACCATCTGATCTATAAATTTTTTTAATAAAATGAATGCATTTAGTTAAATGTCTTGTACAGCAGGATAGTGCATTAGCCTTTTCCCTTTGTGGGCTTGGGTTCAAATAATTTTAAGATTTAAGAATTTGATCTCTGACTAATCCCCATCTCTACACATCACAAAGCCAATACATAATTTGACTCGGTAGGCATTTTCTGTTCAGAGGAACTTAAGGGTGTTGAAGGTCAGGACTAGGGTAAGTTTACAAAGATGTGAGTGGAAACTTCCATGGCTCTTGCATTATGAGTGGCTCTAGTCAGTGATATTAGGCTTTTGCCTTCAAAAGCACCAACATTCTTTTTCATAAGGGAAATATAAAACACCAAATTACTCCATATTGAATCATTACTAAAGAAGATGAGGAGCACCCAAAGCAGCAACAAGTGGAAGGGGAGGAACATCCAAAACTGCTACTGTAGTTTAAAAGAAAATAATTTCCCCTCTATGAAGTTCATAGAAAAAAATAGCCATGTAATTCATATGACACAAAATTTTATCCTTAACTCACCCTGTGTTGCTGAGGTACTTCAACTCATTTACTTCAGTTCTAAACAGGATTAAGCTACTACACTCCTGCAACATTCATTGTCTATACTAGGAATTTACATTAGTGTATCCACAGTGGCTGGAATCTGGGCGAATCCCCATTTTAGACAAAGCCTTAGACTCTGGTAGAGCATACCAACTCCACAGGAGCAGTAAGAGAGCTGGAGAGGGCTGCCAGTGGAACTTGTATGAAAATCAAGGTTGGAGAGCTTGCATCAAAAGTATTAAAATACAAATCTCAAACATGAAATTCCCTAACAGAAAAGCATTAAGATAGACTAATGGTTGTAGATACATGTTGATTTAAATGATTAAATGTTCAAACACAGTGTATGAAGGGCAGTAAGTTAAAAGGTTGTATCTTTAAAAAAACAAAACCATAATAACTGGAAATCAGCTAAACTTCTAGCACCAACCTCTATCCTCCTTTATCTCAGTACTGGTGAGAGAATCCAACTAGCTGTCCCCGCATAGAAACTCGGTGTTTACTGTTGCCTGTACAAAGTATAGTAGTATAGGCTCTTTGATCAGTCACATAACCTACAGCTGCCCTTGTAGACTGTAGTAGGTACCTGGAATATGATGGCTCTGGCCCATGATGAGGGGGTGAAAGGGATAGAGTTGTATATCCAGTCCAAAGTGGAGCCGTGGATGGAGGAGGAGATATAAAGGTATTTTTTGAACAATTTGGGTAACAAACCGTAAAATTGAGATTATAGTTGGGGTCTTCTATGGAAAATATGTGGAGAATAATGCATGAGATGTTGTGGTCATTTTTAGCCTGAAACATGAGGACTGTAGAGTTTCATCTCCAGCACCCAATTAGTGGAGGACTTCCTTATGNGGGGGGGGGGGGGGGGGGGGGGGGGGGGGGGGGGGGGGGGGGGGGGGGGGGGCAAGGAAGGTTTGTGTGGCTTGTTATTGAAAGATGGATGGGGGAGAGCAGTTAGAGTAAAAGGATAGTTTGACCATCTTCTGACCTTTTGACATTTAGACTGTTTTAATTTCATCCTTCATTTCCTGATGTTGAAAGGATTGTGTCTGTACTACAATGTGCAAGTGTTTTTAAATTATAAATATGTATGTGCAACCATAAGTTGTCTTGAAGAAGAATTTTTGTTTGGGAATGATATTACATCTCTGCAATATACCCACACTGAGCTACCAATGGAATTTTGGTCTTAACTGTACATTTCTTGATTCTGTGGTTTTAGGCTACGTCTACACTACCCGCCGGATCGGCGGGTAGCGATCGAATTATCGGGGATCGATTTATCGCGTGTAGTGTAGACGCGATAAATCGATCCCCGATCGCTCTCCCTTCGGCTGCTGAACTCCAGCAGTGCGAAAGGCGGAAGCAAAGTCGACGGGTGAGCCGCGGCCGTCGATCCAGCGCTGCGAGGACGCGAAGTAAGTAATTTAAATTCGATCTAAGATACGTCGACTTCAGCTACGCTATTCTCGTAGCTGAAGTTGCGTATCTTAGATCGATCCCCCCCCCAGTGTGGACCAGGCCTTAGACTCTTAATGTTTGAACTTAGATTTTATGTGGGTAGGTTTACCCTAATTTTGCCACTAACATGGCTATTAAAATACTTTTTAAAAATAACAATAAAATATAATTTAAAAAAAAAAATGTAGACCCATCATGTGCAGACTATAACTTTTACAAAAAATGAGTTTTTTTTATTTACTTGAAAAAAGTACTTGAAACTACTCACCTTTCATTTCTTGCACCTAAATAGATATTTTGAACATTTATATCAAAATATTTTTGTTTTGTAATATGTTAAGACTCCTGTGTATGCTAAGCAAATCATACATTTGTACAACTTAAATATAAAATCCGAAACCAGACTGTAAATTCTGACAGGCTCTTAATTTTATCAAATCTACAATTCATAAAATGCTAAGAAAGGGGGAAGATCGAAGCACAAAAGATTGGACTGCAGTTGTAAAGGCTGCTTTCCTTTTATAACTTTTACCTTTTTCTTCTTCCTCTCAAGAAAAGTACTTAAGAGAATACTAAAATAGGCTTCTCTCTGTGCAATGTGAAACTAAAAATATGACCCATGGAGGCAGGGCAGGGTTTGAAATGGTTATTGGTAACTCTGGTTATTAGGACGGGAGGATAAGAGCAAAGTTCTTTTACATAAGAGCTTTGTCAGGGACTGTTTTTAAACTGGGACTTTAGTGAGTAAGAATCACACAACTTAATATTACTTACTGAGCCCAAGGCATAGAAGAGATTCCAGTGGGTTAGCAAGACTTGCTCTGTATGGCATTGTTTACAGTGTGAATCTTAAAAAAAATACCTTTCATTTTTGCTAAAACCAGTGTCTCTGCGCAAGTGATAGCAACCTTGGGAACCTACCTAATGTAGACTGCTCCCCAGCTTGTTTGACCTGGCTACTCATCTGCACTTTTTCACTGTGAACCTGACATATCTGAGTAACTGACTTCACTGGAGCTAAATGATCCCTTTTTAACAGTCCTAAAATAATTGAAGATGAAATCCTTACCAGAAAATATATCCGAGTTGATTTATTACTTTATTTTAGGGGGGGAAATTAAAATAGACACTGAAACATCTGTGACTGCATAAAAGAAGTAAGACACTCATACTGTTTGTATTTTACCACAGACAAATATATATTCAGAGATTTGTCAATATATACACTTTGCACGTATAATATATAGTTTAGTATGTAAAAATATATTAGAAAATGAGCACTCAGATACACGTAGGTATTCTTTTAAGATGAGTTGACTTGATTTAAATGTTTATTTGTGAATAATGTACAGTGCAGTATAAAATATAGAAGGCATAATCACTCTCCCAATTCCAATAAATCTAGATACGAGTCAGTCTTTTCAAAGCTAGTTCCTAGTACAAACCGTAGATTTAAAAAGCCACATTCAATTAAAATGTTCATCCCAATTACTTCTTCCAAATAAATTTCTCCCAGTGAACTCATGAATGTATGTACTTTGACCCTGCTTTAGTTTTGAGGCATAATTTCAATTGTTTGTAATTTGCTTTATTTTTGAAATGTAAAGATAAGTTTATACCCTTTCCTTCAAAACCCTGACATTTTAAGATAGTTTTCATTGACTGCATATCAGAAATCCATATTTTTAATTTTTTTTTTAATGAGTGAATGACCTTCTGTAGCTTAGGAGCCTGGTTTCTTTCTACTACTTGACTGTCTTAGATGTCATGGCAACATTTGCTTGTAGCTATTGACTAACAATTAAATTAGAAGCTAAAACTTTAAAATACCGGAATAGCTGCTGACTAGTGTTTAGAAAGTGTGTGTGTGTGTGTGTGTGTGTTCTTCTGTGCATGCATGTATTTAGCGGTAGGGCATAGAAAGGAAAGTCTATAAGAATGACCTAGAGAAATATGGACCAGATTCAGTGGTAAGTTTCAACTGGTGTAATTTATACTTATTTTTCCCACTGCCTCACCATGTAAATTGAACCAACAGTGAGACTGATTTTTTTGTTTGTTTTGTTTTTAAATGGGAGATTAGAGTCAAGCATGTATAAGAGCTGCTGGATGCTCAGCATTTTTGAAAAACAGGCCACTTTTATTAGGTGAATAAATACGTATTTAACAGCCATGTTTTCCACCCATGATTTGAAAGTCTTTACAACTCTCTTAATATCTCATTTATTTACAGTGAAGTGACCAACAGCCCCTTTTTCATTCTTTGAATTTGGCCTACTGACAATAAACTAGTCTAAGCTAGTGTTGAGCAGCCAGATGAAGGGGGTACAGCAAGAGTTAAGAGGAGGCTGTAAGTGAATTAATAATATGGAGAGCATGCTTTCAATTAAACCTTATTACACCCTTCTGTTCTTCCCTTTTCAGCTTTCCCTGATGGCCTAACTGCAAGTAGCATAATATTAGACTCTTAGAACTTGTCTACAGTAAGAACACTGATGGTACCATCGGTTCAAGGGCTCCAGTGGGAGACCTACCTTCTAAGACTCTAGAGGCTTCCAGATCAAACCAACAGTTTACACAGTGGTAAAACAACAAAAGCCTCTAGATTTGTCTATGCTGAGACACTTGTTGCTATCAGTGGTGCTGTTGGATCAGAGCTGGCATTGGTGGAAATCTCTCATACAGTTCCCTAATGTAGATATGGCCATGAATTCAGTAGCCAGTGGGACAGATTCAAAGGTGATATGTAAGCTTGTGTGTTAAGTGGATGTATATTTTTCACAAACTGAATCTTAAGTTTAGCATACTAGTGGAGGATAATTGAAATAAGAGATAAATTAAATTAATTTAGACTTTCCTAGATTCACTTAGACTTGTCTCTGAATTTGGACCTGTGAGTAGAAGCCACAGCTTTTAAGTGAACATTTAACTTATTTATAACACAGTATTTTTAAGGTACTGTATCCTTTTTATTCTTCTTAGAGTGCTTCCTCATGTCCATTCCATATTAGGTGTGTGTGCTCGCCACATGCACTGGTGCCGGAAGTTTTTCCCTCAGCAGTATCCGTACGGGACCAGCTCTGGTGCCCCCTGGAGCAGTGTGCACATACCGCGGTATAAGGGGTGCCACCAGCTCCCCTCACCCTCAGTCTGCTGCTTCAGCTAGTGTTGTTTCGAACTCTGTAGAACTTGTAGTATAGTTGTTGACAGTTACCCTTAGTAGGAGTTTTTAAAGTTCTCGTAGTCCCGAACAGAACTCAGCTGGGGGACGGGACATGCCCTGGTCCCCAGGCTTTAAGCCCTGCAATCGCTGCAAATGGCCTATGCCCGTCAGCGATCCACATACCAGCTGCCTTAGGTGCTTAGGCGTAGGGCACATATGCGATAAGTGTCATATCTGCAAGTCCTTCAAACCTAGGACAAAGAAGGAGCGCAATATCCATCTAAAAGTGCTCCTAAAGCCAGCACCGGTCTCCCTCCACGGCTCCGGTCAAGAAGCCGAAAAACACTGAGGGAACATCTCCTACCTCTCGGAAGGGAAAGGAGAGGGCTGGGGGCGAGCCAAGACCTGTGCCGGGCAGCTCAACGCCCCCTTTGGGAAGTCGGACCCCAGCTCAAGTTGAGCGGTGCAACCCATCCCATACTTCGCCTATGACTGCAGATAGTGGTGCAGGCCTTAGTGAGCTTCAGGTGCCGTCTTTGAGATCAAGAGATCCTGACGCTCCCAGTGCTGCCCACACTGGCTCCCGCGGTATGCTGGACTTGGGGAAAACGCGCATTGGGACCTATGCGTGTATCCCCACCTCAGCGGCACCGTTCCTCAACAAGAGGGGGATCCCGCCATTGCTTGCCCGCCTGAAGCTGTCATGCCTTAGAACTAGAGAGTCAGGCTCAGCGGAGCCCTCTTCGGTCCCCGCACCAGGGGCACTGATCAAGGGACTCGAGGCATACCTCGCTGGTAGATTGGACGCATCCTCTGAGACACGCGCCACCTGGGAAGATCTCTGGGACCGGCCCCGACAGTCTGCAAGGGCCTGGTACTGATCACGGGACCGACTGGGGATCCGAGACCACCAGGCCCTTATCGCCCATCTCCAAGAAGGAGGTTGCTGTACTCAGGAAGATCCTTCCGGCAACCGGCCAGTAGTAGCTCCTGGTCCCATTTGATGTACCAGTTGAGTAGTGTGAGGCATGGATCACCATGTGTCCGATGCAGATCCGCTGAACACCGTCGGTTCCTGAGACCCCGAACAAGATGGCCCGGCTTGCTCGGACATGTCGGCTTCGGGACGCAGCGACTGGCACCAGTCAGACAAGAGCCACCACTCTGTCCAATCCTGGTCGCCAGGTACTGACCGCTCTGCTTATAGCTCTGGCACAGAGCCAGGTTCCCTGACTGTGGGACAAGCCCCGGTACTTGCAGTGCCACCTACATCATCAGCATCGAAACCTGTCCCATGGCCCCAAGTGCAGTGACTGGTGCCATGGCACCCGTGGGGGTTCTCCCAACCTTCCCAGGCTGCTCAGTTGGTGTCGGAGAGGGCAGCGGCCTCAGTATCCCATCTCCCTCTGGTGCTCGAGGCTTCTGGGGGTAAGACCCCACAGTCCAGGAGGACCCAGGGGAGCAAGATGCTGGACCACCAATGAACGTGGAGGTTCCCGCAGCACCAGCATCGTCCTCGTCGTCGCCAGATGAGGCTATCATGGGGCCCCCTCACCCAGTTCCTCAGGATGACGCCAAAGTGCACCAGGAACTTTTGAGGAGGGTCGCTTCCAGCCTGGGGTTTCAGGCAGAGGAATTGGAAGAGCCCTCGGACTCTGTTTGATGTCCTCTGCTGCTCGGCCCCTACAAGATGGCCCTTCCCCTTCATGAAGGGGTTTCCAAAATCACTAATGCCCTGTGGCAGATCCCCTCTTCCCTGGCCCCTATCTCTAAGAGGGCTGAACGCAAGTACTTTGGGCCAATCAATGGGCATGAGTACTTATACTCCCACCCAGCTCCCAATTCCCTTGTGGTCAAGGCGGTTAACCACAAGGAGAGGCAAGGACATCCCGGGACCATCCCCAAAAATAAAGACTGGAGGGGTCTGTATCTCTTTGGACGTAAGGTTTATTCGTCCTTCAGCTGAGAGTGGCCAACCACCAAGACTCCTTGGCCGATATGACTTCAATATGTGGCAAGCCGTGGCCAAGTCCAAAGGGTTGCTCCCTGAGGCCTCCAAGAAGGAGTTCTGAGTGATCCTCGATGAGAGAATGACTGCGGCCAGGGTGGCCCTCCAGGCCACATCAGATGCCACTGAAGTAGCTGCCCGCGCACCATGGCTTCTGCTATCTCCATGCTTGGACAGCTATAACTTTGGACCCCTGGGTCCACACAGTGGAGCAGGGTTATACCCTCCAGTTCCTTTCTTCCTCCACTTCCCACCCTCCTTCCATGTCCCTCTTCAGGGACCCTTCTCACAAGAGTCTCCTTGCGCAGGAGGTAAAGGGGTTACTACAGCTGGGTGCGGTGGAAGAAGTTCCTCTCAAGTACAGGAACAAGGGATTCTGTTCCCGGTACTTTCTAATCCCAAAGGCAGTCTATGGCTCATCCTGGACCTGCGACACCTCAACAAGTACCTGAAGAAGCTAAAGTTCTGCATGATCTCCCTGGCTTCTATCATCCCCTCCCTGGATCCGGGAGACTGGTATGCCGCCCTCGACTTGAAGGATGCGTACTTCCACATAGCGCTCTTTCAAGGACACAGACACTTCCTCTTGTTTACGGTGGGGCCCCATCACTACCAGTTTGCAGTCCTCCTGTTCGGCCTGGTGACAGCACCGAGAGTGTTTACCAAGTGCATGTCAGTGGTAGCGGCTTACCTCATCAAGGGCAGCTCTAGGTCTCAAATCCAAAGGTATTTTGCAGTGCTTCAAGCCACGTGTCGCTCCCTGGGCCTCCTGGTAAATGCAAAGTCAACATTAGTGCCAGTGCAAAGGATAGAGTTAATCGGAGCAGTCCTCTACTCGACCTGCGCAAGAGCGATCCTGCCGCTAGAAAGGTTTCGGGCCTTGACAGACCTCATCGCGGAGGTGTCCCCATTCCCCTTGACTACAGCCAGGGTCTGCCTGCGCCTGCTGGGCCACATGGCAGCCTGCACACATATTATCCACCATGGCAGGCTCCGTGTGCGGTCCCTGCAGGAATGGCTGATGGCCTATTCCCAGTCCAGGGATCACCTGGAAAACATTGTGACCATTCCCCCAGCAGTACTCACCTCGTTGCGATGGTGGACCAATTGCGAGAAGTTCCTAGAGGGAGTTCCATTCGACACCCACCTCACTCCATCGAGTTGGTGTCGGACGCCTTGGCTGGGGTGCGCACCTCGGAGATCTCCAGACCCAGGATATGTGGTCCCCAGAGGAGATGATATTCCACATAAACGTCAAAGAACTCAAAGTGGTCCAATTAGTGTGCGGCGTCTTCCTACCTCACTTGTCGGGCAAAGTGGTGAGAGTCCTGACAGACAACAAAGCCTCAATGTTCTACATCAACAGGCAAGGGGGAGTGCGCTTGTCTGCTCTCTGCCAAGAGGCACTCCGTATCTGGAGCTTCTGCATTGACCACGAGATCACCTGGAAGCTTGTTGCCTCCCTGGCGTCAAGAACATGCTAGCGGATCACCTCAGTAGGGCTCTCTCCTCTCATCACGAGTGATTGCTCCACCGGGACATAGCCTACATGGTCTTCCAGAGGTGGGGAACTCCCCAAGTGGAACTGTTCGTAACCAAGCAAAACAGAATGTCATCGGTTTTGCTCTTGGCAAGGACTCCCTCTCCGATGCCTTCCTCCTGTCGTGGTCAGGGGGCCTGATGTACACGTTTCCCCTGATCCCACTCTGCCAAGATCCTGGCAAAGATCGAGAGAGAGAGAGCGGGTTATCATGATTGCCTCAGCACTGGTTCGGTACGCTCATGAACCTGTCAGTGGCCCCTCTCTGGCCCCTGCCCAACCTACCGGACCTGCTGTCACAGGACCACGTTTGGCTCTTACACCCCAACCTCGCGTCCCTCTACCTCTCGGCGTGGATGCTGTGTGGCTGAACCCTGAGGAGCAAACCTGTTTGGAGGAGGTCCAACAGCTCCTTCTGGGAAGTAGGAAGCCCTCAACTAGACTGACTTAGGGTACGTCTACATTACCCGCCTGGATCGGCGGGTAGCAATCGATATATCGGGGATCGATATATCGCGTCTTGACGCGATATATCGATCCCCAAACGCGCTCCCATCGATTCCGGAACTCCACCAGGGCGAGCGGCGGGAGCGGAGTCGACGGGGGAGCCGCGGCCGTCGATCCCGCACCGTGAGGACGGGAGGTAAGTCGAAATAAGATACTTCGACTTCAGCTACGCTATTCCTGTAGCTGAAGTTGAATATCTTATATCGACACCCCCCCCTAGTGTGGACCAGGCCTTACCTGGCCAAGTGGACAAGGTTTTCCCACTGGGCATCCGAGTGTGGCATCTCTCCTCGCGTTCTTCCATACAGGCTGTCCCAGACTATCTGCTTCATTTGAGGAACCAGGGCCTGGCACACTCTTCCATTAGAGTGCATCTTGCGGCCATCTCCACTTTTCACCCGCCGATCCAAGGACAGACAGTGTTTTGCCATGACATGATAGTCAGATTCTTGAGAGGGCTCAAGAGACTCTTCCTGCAGGTACAGACTCCTGTCCCGCAGTGGGATCTTAACTTGGTCCTCTCTAGGCTTACAGGCCCCTTTTGAGCCGCTATGTTCCTGCTCACTTTCCCACCTGTCATGGAAGGTCGTGTTCCTGGTGACAGTGACGTCGGTGAGACAAGTCTCTGAAATTAAAGCCTTCACCTCAGAACTGCTGTACACGGTCTTCTATAAAGACAAGCTTCAGCTGCAGCCCCACCCGGC
The DNA here is from genome assembly GCA_003942145.1 of Platysternon megacephalum. NCBI lineage: Eukaryota > Metazoa > Chordata > Testudines > Platysternidae > Platysternon > Platysternon megacephalum. Next base: position 8,010,934 of record QXTE01000060.1, on the reverse strand, counting down.
CGTCCACCTTCCATATGAGCCAGGACATCTTCCTCCTGGTGTTCTGTCCCAAACCGCACAAGACCAGTGAAGAGAGGCGTCTTCACATGCTGGACGTCTGAAGGGTTTTGGCTTTTTACTTAGCACGTACCAAGCCTTTCCATAAATCAACTCAGCTCTTCATTGCTACAGTGGACAGGATGAAGGGCCTGCCAGTGTCCTCACAGAGGATTTCCAATTGGATTATCTCATGCATAAAGACCTGTTACGACCTGGCGGGGGTTCCGCCGCCGCCAACTGTTAGAGCCCACTCGACTAGGGCTCAGGCGTCTTCGGCCTTCCTGGCGCACAACCCTATCCAGCACATCTGTAGAGCCGCAACATGGTCCTCTGTCCACACGTTCACTACTCATTATGCCATCACTCAGCAAGCTAGGGACGACGCTGGGTTCAGCAGAGCTGTGTTGCAATCTACACATCTNCCACAGGATTCTTTGCTGCTTCTACAGATCCAGACTAACATGGCTACCCCTCTGATACTTTTCCGTAACTGGTGTTTTTCGAGATGTGTTGCTCATGTCTGTTCCATGACCCGCCCTCCTTCCCCATTGTCGGAGTTTCCGGCAAGAAGGAACTGAGGGTGGGGGGAGCCGGCGGTGCCCCTTATACTGTGTTATGTGCGCGCCGCTCCAGGGGCAGCAGAGCCAGTCCCCTACGGATACTGCTGAGGGAAAAATTTCCGGCATCGGTGCATGTGGCGAGCACACATCCCTAATATGGAATGGACATGAGCAACACATCTCAAAGAACACCAGTTACGGAGAAGGTAACTGTCTTTTGGTTTTTTTTTTTTCTGTCGCTGTGTCATCAAAATCCCTAAATGTATGAGAACATTGAAAGGGCAAAACTGAACAGGATTTTCTGTAGTTTCCTAGATAGTAAATAGTTGGGAGTTCAAGCTAGTTGGAATTTTTCAGATAACTTCCCTGCAGGCAGTTGACTTCACCACTATTACTGATGAGAGAACTTGAACGATTGCTGAAGTGTTTCAGGGTATGGTGGCAAACACTGAAAATTTCCATGTTCTCTCTGAGATTTTTGCTGGGTACTGCAAGTTCTTTGAGATTCCTTTTTGCAGAACATAGTATAATGCAGGAACTTGCAGAACTCAACAATTACTTCTCTAAAGTGAGTGTCACACTGTATTCTGAATGGTTGCTTTGAAATGCCGACTATCTGCCTTGTGACAATGTATGTTAAACAAGATGTCAATTGTAGCGGAGTCTGAGGGTAAAATCATTCATGTATATTAGGTGTTCAGATGCCCCGGTGATGTTCCAGCTATAATTAGAGATTTAAAAACTATAACAATCAGTAATGGATCAATAAACCAACTTCATATGCAGGGATAGGGATCAGTAATAGAGAAAGAGCTCCTATTACTTTAACTTTTGACATTATATGACACTGAGGAAAAGAATAGTAACTAAAATTATCAGCACAACCACTGAATGTATAGCCATTTCTCATTTGGAAATATTGAACCTTCTGCATATTGCCTTTGAACTCAGTTCTGTTTTAAAGTAAAATTTTAGAGCACAGCTAGATTTCCCCTGCTAGTCTTTTTTTTTCTCAAATGCTTTTTCTGACTTTTGAGCCACAAAAGCTGAAAAAAATAGATTTCCCCACAATGAGGTTGTGAGATCTTTATTTAATCAGGCCCTTTAATATTAGATTAAGTGCAGTTTACTCTTTTCTAGAATGCTCTCCACACAGCCATGCAGTTAAGATTTTTCCCTCCTGAATGACACCAACAAAACTTCATGAACCTGAAGTGGTGTGATTACTGGTTAGTTGTGGTGTGTGTGTTCAGGCCATCTGCACTGAGTTCAGGTAAGGCTTGAGGTCTGCTTAGCAGCATTAAAAATCAGGCCACTTATGTAGATATCTCATTAGAGATTTAGGTGATTAACTTCAGCCATCCAAATTTGCAAATTATGGTTGTATAATCCACACTGGTAACTTCCCAAGTTTTGTGCAGATGATAGTGACCATAAATTTCTCTGTTGCTGGAAGACAAGAAATTAATCCAGAATGTAAGTTCAGAATTAAAATGAGTGCTAGCTTCTTTGGGTCTGATAACAAAATAATGTTAAATTACTGATTGCTTTGCTGAGAGCTTGCTATGTGATTCACAGTAATGTTTAAATTTAATTTGCAAAATCACTTGCATTGTAACATTTTCCTTAGTTGTCATGTTAAAGATTGCTTGTTAATTGTTCATATCTAAGCTTGGGTGTAAATAGTACTTGCTTAGGGTCTGATCTTGCAGTCTTTTTGTAAAGAAAGCTCCTGTTGAAATCCAGAATTGTCAGACTGGGCCGGTATCACTTGAATAAAAAACTGATTTTTTTTTTATATGTCATGATTTGTTTTTCTTTTTTCTGCACAGATGATCGTGTGGTTGGAGAAAATGCTTGATAAAATAATTAGCATTTTCATAATATTTTTGCTAGTGATAGGAACCCTTCTGCTAGCCCTGCTCCTTACGGCAAAGGTACAGTGCACCAAGAATTATAATTAAAGTTGTTCTTTTAATCCCTTTTTTAAATGAAAATGTTACTGATGTTTGTGCTGCACTATAAAGCAGAAATGCTTTTTAAAATTATTTAGTAATCAAATGTTCTTCAATCTATCCTGTTAATACTATGTATAGATGAAGAAAAAATATTTGTATATGAAAAATGTGTTACCCCTAGTAAACTGTGAAGTAGGAGAATTGTGAGACATATGATAATTTTACAGTACTAGTACTAGAATTATTTTGGAACCTATTATAGCTGCTCGGTTTCAGTGAGTAAGGGAGAACACCTTAGATTCCTTAGCATCAGCATTATGCTGGTGTAAATTATTGCAGTAGAATATTAATATATATTGTGAAACTAGTTACCAATTGTTTTATCGGAAGAATGATGATCGAATGCATTGAAGATCATTTTCAGCATAAATCTGTGGAAGTAAGGGAAAAGCATACGTTTCTATATAAGAATGTCTGCATCTCACACTCGTAAATATTTGTGAGGTGTGTAGGTACACATGCCCATATGTAACTGTCAGTTTTGATCTCATGACACCACATTCTCAAGATCAAATTTTCTCAAACTGATTTTCACTATGCAGCTACTTTTTCTTCTCAATAGAGGTCACTCATTTAATGTGAACTTTTTTTTAACTCCTGGGGAATTCTGAGCCACTGCATATGTGCAGAATTCATGTGCCCTGCAGAATTTTTTTTTCTCTGCAGAAAATACTTTCTGCCAGAGAGGTACTGCAGTTACTCCCTTTGCCCACCAGGGGCTGCTGTGGTGCCAGAACGGAGGGCAGCTGCTCTCAGTCAGGAATAGCCCGCCACAAAGAGGGGAGAGGGAGGAGAAGAGGCTGAGTTCCTCACAGTGCCCTGCTCATGGGGCCAGGTGAGGAGGCATGGGATGTGTAGGGGACAGACAGTATGGGGCGCATGGGGCTGCTGCTGGGGGGGGGGGGTGTCACAGAGAGGCATTCAGAAGGGCTAGTGGACGACATACTGGTGCGAGGGCTGAATGGGAGTGGGGGTGCAGGGCCACACGGGGATGGAGTAGTGAGGTTGCAGGGAGATGAGGGACAGGGGCTGGCTGAGTGGGGGTGCAGGGACACATGGGGATAGGGACAGATGTGCCTGACTGAATGAGAGAGGTTAGGGGTCCGCCAGGGAAGGCGCCCCAACTCTGTAACAATCCCTCCCCTCTTCCCCCCAAAACCCCGTTTCATACTTCTCCCACCCACACCCAACAGCCCTCCAGGTTCACTCCCATGATCCTTCCCAGCAATTACTTTCCTCTCCCTCAGCTCCTCCACTCCCCCGACTCCCCCAAGCCTTTCGCGCTGCTTCTGAGTGGTGCGATAAATGCATTCTGTATTGTTGTTGAAATGAATTATTGCTCAAAGTTCTGTATTAATATGCCTAATAAGGAATCTATTTGTCAAAAAACATTTCCTGGATCTTTTTTGTTGTCTATTATTAGACATTCTTGTTGACAGGTGTCATAAACAGATAGTTAAGGGTTAATGCCTCTTTTACCTGTAAAGGGTTAAGAAGTTCACCTAGCCTAGCTGACACCTGACCAAAGGAACCAATGGGGGGACAAGATATTTCAAAAGGAAGGAGGGAAGTTCCCTTTGTCTGGGTCAGTTTCAGTTCTGGCTGGAGAGGAAAAGGAATCAGGAATCAAACAGGGTAGTGAGTATTTAGTGAAGGAATTAGCTTATGTTTATTTTCTTTTGTAACCTGTCTTGGGCATTATAGGTATTATCAAATTGGCTATTTTTTGATGTACTAAGAGTTTTGCCCAGGGGAACATCCTCTGTGTTTTAAATCTGTTGTCTGTGAGATCAGCTTGTATGCTATCTCCCAGAGGTTTTTCTTTTACCTTTCTTTTCTTTAATTAAAAGCCTTCTTTTTAGAGACCTGATTGATTTTTCCTTGTTTTAAGATCCAAAGGAGTTGGATCTGGGCTCACCAGGAATTGGTGGGGAAAAGGAGGGGGGATGGTTAATTTCTCCTTGGTTTAAGATCCAAGGATTTTTGGATCGGTGTTCACCAGGGAATTGGTGGAGGAGTCTCTCAAAACTACCCAGGGAAGGGTTATAGTACTTGGGAGGGAAAGGGTTTTGGGGGAGAAGACAGAGTTCCCCAAATAACTCCAATATTTGGGTGGTGGCAGCATACTGATCTAAGCTGGTAATTAAGCTTATGAGTTCCCATGCAGGTCCCCACATTTGTACCCTAAAGTTCAGAGTGGGGGTGAAACCTATGACAACAGGTATTTTGAAATTACCAAAATAATTGAAACTGGAGTGATTATATTGTGTTACTTTGACAAATAAAATATGCAGAATTTTGCAGAGTTTTAATTTTTTTGGCGCAGAATTCCTCCAGAAGTATTTTTTGCTGTTTTGTGTTCATACTAAATACTTACTTGATCATCTTTGCTTATACTCTTGAAAATTTTGATTTAAATATCTTGTTCTGTTAATTTAGGGTGGGTGCTAGTTTGTATTACATAACACTTCATATTCTTTCTTTTGTCTGTATTTAACTCAGGTACATCAAGAGAGCGTTCACTTGATTCAAGTCACAAGCAGCTTGATCAATGAGACTGTAGCCAATCACCCAGAGTGGGCAAAGTAAGAATGCTGAAATTAAGAGACTAGAGTAGATAAACAAGTTTCAAGGTGCTCTTATCTACAGTTTTTATATTTTAAAAAAAGACTCCTGTGTGTTAAGAAATGAGGGTGACTATTTCAGGCATGTGCATGAACGCTGCTGCTTCCCTTCCCACAAATCTGGTGCTAAGCTGCCTTTCAGGCCATCCCTTGGAGTAGTGATCTCTCCTGGAGCTGAAAGGGCAGATGGGAGCTGAGCCTAGTGGTTTAATTGTGGATCAGTGATGACAGAGAGTTGTGTAACTTCCTTCCTGGTAGCTGTTTTGAAGGAGCTTGTCTCCCCAGACTGTAGTGTAGGAGGGCAAAGGGACAGTAGCCACATAGTCTGGACCAGAAAATTAACTGGAAAGCCCCTTTACAGGATTGAGGGAATGACGGCAGAGCTAGCCCCTTTAAGGATAGGGTGTTGGCTGGGAAACTCTCTTGAGGGAATAGTAAGATTGGGGAAAACTCTTTTGCAGTGGATTAGAAAAAGAAAGGAATTGGTCTGGAAAACTCCTTTTTGGGGGGAATTAGAAGTGAGAATAAGTGGAAGGGGGAGGAGCATGTATCTACATGTAAATAAAAAGTATGCAAGTGTGAGAGAGGTAGTGGGAAGATTGGAGGGAATAGTATGCATGATAAGGAGAACAAATAGGAAGGGAAATGGTGGAAGGGAAATGAAGGGAAAATCAGTGGAGAGAGATTAAAAGGGGTAGTTAAGGGGAAAGGGAGGGAATCAATCAGTGTGTGAAGGGAGTGCTCACAGTGGATTGTGTGAATAGCGGAGGTAGAAAAGATCAATCTGAGGAGTTGTTTTCAGGTGGTATGGTTACAGAGGTATTTTTCACCCTTGCTTTTATGCTGATTTAAACAAGTGAATGTTGGTTACACTTTTTTTAATCCTCAATTTGTGTAGACCAGTGATATTCATAAAAGTGGCTCTTTAAATGTGTCTCCTGTGGCTCTTTGCAGCACATGATACTAAAACACTGTAATTTCAATTATTAACCAATCAGGATGCTTTTACTATGTTATTAACCAGTTATAGTTGATAAAATACACCTCTACTCGATATAACGCTGTCCTCGGGAGCCAAAAAATCTTACCGCGTTATAGGTGAAACCGTGTTATATCGAACTTGCTTTGATCCACCGGAGTGCGCAGCCCTGCCCCCCTGAAGCACTGCTTTACCGCATTATATCCGAATTCGTGTTCTATCGGGTCGCGTTTTATATCGGGATAGAGGTGTAATACTTAATCATTTTGCTGTGAGAATAATGTATATAAAACTAAATATTTCCCCGTCATACTGTTTAAATATGAATATATAGTACTATAGTAAATGAAACTAATGTATTCACACTACCCAAAAGAGCCACAGTAATGCTGATCACTAATTTGGCTCCTGAACCACTGATGTCTAAGTATCACTGGTGTAGACCCTGCTGTCGTGCACTAAAGGTTCCCTAGTGTGCTTTAATGTAGTACTATTTAACATAGTATGTTAAAGTGCACCAGCAGGGTCTACATAGACCAATTAATTTGCAACACATAGCTGTATTTAGAAATCACACCGCCGCATAGCACATTACCCCATTTAGACAAACAAGCCCCTTGTTGGCAGCTATTGTGTGATTCAGCCCTTGCATTCTGCAGAGAAGGTAGAAATTAGGGCTGTCATGCGATTAAAAAAATTAATTGCGATTAATCACGCAATTAAAAAATAATAGAATACCATTTATTTAAATATTTTTGGATGTTGTCTACATTTTCAAATATATTGATTTCAATTACAACACAGAATACAAAGTGTACAGTGCTCACTTTATATTTGTTTTTGATTTAAGTGTTTGCACTGTAAAAACACAAAAGAAATACACCTCTACCCCGATATAACGCTGTCCTCGGGAGCCAAAAAATCTTACCGCGTTATAGGTGAAACCGCGTTATATCAAACTTACTTTGATCCACCGGAGTGCGCATCCCCGCCCGCCCGGAGCGCTGCTTTACCGCATTATATCGAAATTCATGTTATATCGGGTCGCGTTATATCGGGATAGAGGTATAGTATTTTTCAATTCACCTAATACAAGTACTGTAGTGCAATCTCTTTATCACGAAAGTTGAACTTACAAATGTAGAATTATGTACAAAAAAACCTGCATTCAAAAATAAAAAATGTAAAATTTTAGAGCCTGCAAGTCCACTCTGTCCTACTTCTTGTTCAGCCAATCACTCAGACAAACAAGGTTGTTTACATTTGCAGGAGATAATGCTATCTGCTTTTTGTTTACAATGTCACCTGAAAATGAGAACAGGTGTTCTCATGGCGCTGTTGTAGCCAGTGTCGCAAGATATTTACGTGCCAGATGCACTAAAGATTCATATGTCCTTTCATGCTTCAACCACCATTTCAGAGGACATGCGTCCATGCTGATGACAGGTTCTGCTCGATACAATCCAAAGCAGTGCAGACCGACACATGTTCATTTTCATCATCTGAGTTAGATGCCACCAGCAGAAGGTTGATTTTCTTTTTTGGTGGTTCAGGTTCTGTACTTACCACATCGGAGTGTTGCTCTCTTAAGACTTCTGAAAGCATGCTCCACTCCTGGTCCCTCAGATTTTGGAAGGTACTTCACATTCTTAAACCTTGGGTCAAGTGCTGTAGCTATCTGTAGAAATCTCACATTGGTACCTTCTTTGTGTTTTGTCAGATCTGCAGGGAAAGTGTTCTTAAAAGGAACATGTGCTGGGTCATCATACAAGACTGCTATAACATGAAATATATGGCAGAATGCAGGTCAAACAGCAGGGGACATACTATTCTCGCTCAAGGAGTTCAGTAAAAATTTAATTAACGCATTTTTTTTTTTTTTTTTAACGAGCATCATCAGCATGGAAGCATTTCCTCTGGAATGGTGGCCAAAGCATGAAGGGGCATATGAATGTTTAGCATATCTGGCAAGTAAATACCCTGCAATACCGGCTACAAAAGTGCCATGTGAACGCCTGTTCTCACTTTCTGGTGACATTGTAAATAAGAAGAGGGCAGCATTATCTCCTGTAAATGTAAACAAACTGGTTTCTCTTAACGATTGGCTGAACAAGAAGTAGGACTGAGTGGACTTGTAGGCTCCAAAGTTTTACATTGTTTTGTTTTTAAGTGCAGTTATGTAACAAAAAAATCTAATATTTGTAAGTTGCACTTTCACGACAAAGATTGCACTGCAATACTTGTATGAGGTGAATTGAAAAAGACTTTTCTTTTGTTTATCATTTTTACAGTGAAAATATTTGTAATAAAAATAATACACACTTTGTATTATATGCTGTATTGAAATTTATATATATGAAAATGTAGAAAAACATCCAAAATATTTAATAAATTTCATTTGGCATTCTATTATTTAACAGTGCGATTAAAACTGTGTATTAATTTTTGAGTTAACCGTGTGAGTTAACTGCAATTAATCAACAGCCCTAGTATAAATGTGACAAAAATAAGACTAATAAAAACTGGCAGTTGTTGTGACCAACTAGATCACTCAAGGAATAAAAATGTTTGAAAAATAGTAGAATCGCTAGATATCACAGTTTCAATTGGAGTACTTGTTTATCAGGATTTTTTCTTGAGTAGAAGATCTCATTTTACTTGATTTCAAAGTTTAATACAAATAGATTGAAGCCTTGTCAAATTATCTAGCAGGCTCTTACCAAAAGACTTACCCTACTTGCTTTCAGAGCTTGAAGTGTACATAAGTTTCAAATTGGGCAGGAGAGAGACAGTTAAAATTTCTTGGAAGCTTCAGATATATAGGATTTTTGAGGGGTCAAACTCTGACAGAAACATCACAGTTAATAGCTCATTGAGATGAATGAAGGCAATTCACACCTCTTTTTGGCCCAAACACTTCTCCCAGTATCTATGGAGAACTGTGTGGTTCTGTTCTGCACTAATGAGGCAACATTTGTGGAGCTGATGTAGGAGATACATATCCCTGGTGCACTGAGGCTTGAATACTGGCCACAGGGGGTATGTCTACACTGGAATAAAAGACCCGCTGCATGGCCATGGCTGGCCCTGGTCAGCTGACTAGGGCTCGCAGGGCTAAAAATTGTGTGTAGATACTTTGGGCTCTGACTGGAGCCTGGGCTCCAGCCCAAGCCTCAATGTCTGCACAGCAATTTGACAGCAGACCGAGGCTAGCTGCGGGTATTTAATTGCTGTATAGATGCACATAGAGTTTCTCCATTCCTTCAGAGTGACCTGAGGGTGGGAAAGGGAAGATTCTTCCCCAGTACTGGAAAAAGTCCCCAGAACACATCTTTACTGGGAATAGGATTTGAGCATTGGGTGATTTACATTGCTCTGTATTTCTAGGCTGTCTGTAAGTTCAGGAAGACCACACTGTATCAGTTTGCAGTCCATTCATATTTGGAAGGTTATCTTTGCAACCATACGAACTTGAAAGATAAGGTTTCCAAATTATATTTCTAACAAAGCAGCAGCTCTAAGAACCCCACAAGTGGCTAAACAATTCTATTATAGCATACATACAGATGGACAAGATCTCTAAAGGTAAAGTTTAGTAAGTTTCAAGAACTTTTCCTAATCAGCCTTAGAGTGAAATGTAAATGTAGTAATCTGTGTCCTACACTGAGTTATGCTTTGTATGTTAAAAAGTCTTCATCCTGTCATTGAAAAAGGAAGTATTCTAGTTTTAACAAAGGTGTTAGTTGGTACATATTTAAACTATAGGTGCTGTTAGTTGGTTGGAAACCTTTTGTTACTTTTAGTGTTTCAGGCACTGTAATGAAATGGTTCAGAAGTATTGGAGATAATTTTATTTATACTTTCCTTCCTTAAAAATATCAGCTGGCTCCCTGAAGCTCAGGTCATTCAAAAAGCTCTCAATTCGGCTGCTAACAATGTGTATCAGTATGGCCGAGAATGGATTACACACAAGGTAAGAACACCTTCTTAATATTTTTTTATTAGTTTTAAGTGTTTTGCTTTTTGTTCCTTTCCAAAATAAGGGAATGATCTGTTCACTTTTTCCTTCTTGTAATGTCAAATGGTATCTCTTGGGCTGCTTTAGTTACCTTTAAATGTTGTTTTGCTGAAGATTTATTCATTCCAATCTGCTGTTTAGCAGAGTAAAGCCTATATTTGGGAATTATTTTAATAGTCTTGCTCCCCATGGCTGCTGGAAACCGCTTGCTTTTAAGAGCTTGAAAATAGAAGTATCTATCTATCTCCCTTGTGACTATCCATGTGAAAACTCTGTAGAAAATGTAATTTGTTTCAGAAACTGCCCTTAGTTAAGCATTTTTCAGATGGTAGAATGCATTGTCCTGAAAATGACCATTTTTGGCCAACCCATGATCTTCTGAAGTTCCAGCCTCTAAAGTACAGAGTACATTGTAGATTGGGAGTTCAGTGCTCCTTGGGAGGATGTCAGGATCTTACATTGTCCTCACATAAGCATTTTGACATCTAGCACACCTCTCAAATCTCTTTGGGTGTATTTATTGTATACAAGGATCTGACAGATCTTTGTGCTTAGTGTTTCACTGGGGAGGAGTCTCGTCTCTGTTTCCATTTAATGTGGCAAAATTGCTTGTTTCAGGTAAGATGTTATGTGCTGTCAGCCACAGTTTCTGAAATGCATATTGTATACCTGTAGACACTGTTGACTTTTTTGATATTTTTTGGACCTGAGCCAAGCCTTCAGTGAAAATCTAATGTAGATGTTCAGCCATAGCTGCTAGCTTCAAATTGCTTTACATAATAAACATAATTTCTGTATATTATAGCTCCATAAGATATTAGGAGAGAAAGTGAACAACACTGCTGTGATTGAAAAGCAAGTGCTAGAGCTCTGGGACAGACTTTATCACTCTTGGTTTGTGAAGGTGAGTAACTGATACCTATTATACGTATATCACTTTTTATTTTTTACTGATTCTAGATACATTTTAAAAACATACTTTCTAAGAAAGAGAGTGGTTTTTAAAAGCTTGTAATGTTTAGTGAAAGAAATTAATGAAGTGTTAGTTGAGACTTCAAATGCACAAGTCAGGTCACTCTAGAATTAGGTTTCCAGTTCATCCAGAATTCTGCCCCTTTGCATATATGTAGTTACATGCATCTTTATATGTGCTATTTAATGTATGCTTAGTATATGTGTGTGTTTTAGTATGTCAGACCTTTGCACTGAATATTTATTCCTTGGAAGTAAAATGAAAGCTATTTGAATCTGAATTGTTTAAGAAACAGTGAAAAGACACTAAACTAAAACTGCATTTTCAAATTCAAATGAATATTTAATTCTGAAGTTGCACAAACATACATACAAAGTATGTGTTAGCATTCATATTATGGGAGGCTCTAGAAAGAGAACAAAATTAAGAGCAATTTTACTAAGTTAGTGTAATTTTTAAATGTATGCAATTTAAACATACAAAAAACATAACATCGTCTAATGGATTTTTCTTTACTTTCCTTATTTTATTTTAAGTAAAAACAGTATTGATTGTACATGAAATTAAGTTCACTCTGTGTTCTATGAGACTCCAGTGTGAAGAACCTTTTATTTATAACAAAACACTCTTAAAATGTTTGTAACTTACCAAGAAGCTCTCTGTATTTCTGGTAACAATATTATCTTAGTGTAACTGTCAAAATGAAAAAGAAAATCAAGGCTACTTTTCTTGACAAGGTGATGTAGTGAGAGGTAATATGGCTGTGTAAGTAGGGTACCAGCAAGTAAGATACTCTAAACATGAGAGAGGGGAGACTTCAGTAAAATGAGAAGGCTTGTCAAAAATGTCCTAAAATCAAAAGTAAAGGAAGTGAAGTCTTTAGAGGTGGAAACTGGTATGGATGCTTGTGACTGTGGTCGCTGGAGGGGTTATTCTGAGAATGCTCAATTGGGGAAATTTTGCAAAGAATAGGGCAGATGACCCCCCCAAAACTGGTGGTTTATTCTATAATTAGATACTCCTGGGGGAATTCTGCATCACTGCACGTGCGCAGAATTCATGTACCCCGCAGATTTCTTTGCTTCCCTGCCAAAAAATGAAGCAAAGGGAAGCTGCAAGAGCAGTCACGCACCACTCCCTAGCAGCTCAGGTACGTCGTTTCAGGCACCCAGAGCAGCCGGCGGAGAGCTAAATCACCATAGGGCTGGGGACACCCCAGCCAGTGGCTCCTACCCTGAGCCAGGATCAGCTGATAGTCCCGGCTGGATTGGAGGCAGGAGAGGTTGGGACTTCCTCTTCCCCTGCTAGGAGTGGCTGGGGCTATGTCATACCCACCCCCAGAAACCTCCCCCAGCTGCAGGAAGCTCAGCATCCTCCCCTGCTTCCTGCCCCCATCGCTCCTCAGCTGTGTGGGGAGGGGTCACTGTATGAGGAGCTGCTCCCCCTTCCACCCAACCACTGTGCATCTGGACCTCCCTGCCAAGCCTCACCCGGTACATCCAGAACCCCCCTAGCTCTTCATACCTTAACCCCACCCCACTGAACCTTAACCCCCGCATTTGAAGCCCCCCTGCACCCAGATCCCATGCCTCCGGACCCCCACCCCCAGACCACCCCCCACTGAACTCCCTGCACTCAAACCCCACTCTGATGCCCCACCTCCTGCCCCACCCTGAGCCTCCACATCCAGACCCCCGTGCCACTGACCCCCCACCTAGCTGCACCCAGACCCCCACCCCCCCAGCACCCCGACTCCCCCGCTGATCCCCAACCACCTTCACATGGAGCCCCTGCAGAGTCCCATTGCCCCTGCACTTAGAAACCCCCCCACAACGAGCCTCTGTGCATCCAGATCCCCCCACTGAACTGCCTGCACCCAGGTTATCCCACACAGAATCCTCTCACCCCACACTTGGATCCCCCCCACTGAGACCCTCCACACTTGGGTCTTGCCTGGTTGAGCCTAACTGCCCCACACCTGGTACACCTGGCGCAGAGGGGCAGGGCCCCAGGGTGTTTCTGGGGCAGGCCCAGGCCTTGTGCTGTGTCAGGGTCGTGTGCAGCCTGACTGCTGAGTCTGCGTCTCGGGGGTGGAGGGGGATCTCCTACCTTCCTGCAGCCAGTGGGCTGTGCTCCCCACGGCCATGCTGCAGCCTCTGCATTTATTTATTGACAAACAAAACTTGCAGGATTTTTTTTTTGCAGGCTCCCATCCAGACAGCCAAGCCTAAGAACCTTATTCATGATGTGTAAAGTTCTACCAATCCCAGGAGATCAGACACATTACCCACCATGTCAGTGAATATTTCAGATCTTACCCAAATACACACTTAGAGCCAATTCTTATTAACTAAATCTCAGATTTATTAATAAAAAAAGAAAAGAAAGAGATGCTATGGTTAAAGATAATTATACATACAGATATGAATAAAGTTCTTAGGTCAGTTTCATGGCAGAGTTGGTGAGGCTGCTGATTTGTAAAATACTTCTGGAATTCATTTAAAAGGTTATAGTCCGGGGTGGGCCAACATTTTGGCCTGAGGGCCACATCTGGGTATGGCAGGCCGTGAATGCTCACGATATTGGGGGGTTAGAGTGCGGGAGGGGGTGAGGGCTCCAGCTGGGGGTGAGGGCTCTGGGGTGGGGCCAGAAATGAGGAGTTCAGGTTGTGGGAGGGGGCTCCAGGCTGGGATAGGGGGTTCAGGGGTGGGGGGCTGTGGCTGAGGGGTTGGGATGCGGGGGAGGGGACTCCAGGCTGGGGGAGGGAGTTGGGATGTGTGTGTGGGGGGGTGAGGGCTCTGGGGTGGGGCTAGGGATGAGGGGTTTGGGGTGCAGGAGGATACTCTGGGCTGGGACCGAGGGGTTCGGCAGGTGGGAGGGGGATCAGGGCTGGGGCAGGGGGTTAGGGCATGGGAGGAGGTCAGGGATGCAGGCTCCGGGTGGCATTTACCTCAAGCAGCTCCTAGAAGCAGGGGCATGTCCCCCCTCCAGCTCCTACGTGGAAGTGCAGCGCCGGCCAGATGGCTCTGCACGCTGCCCCATCCACGGGTGCCATCCCTGCAGCTCCCATTGGCCATGGTTCCCAGCCAATGGGAGCTGCAGAGCCATCGCTTGGGGCAGGGGCAATGTACAGCGCCCCCTGGCTGCCCCTCCGGGTAAGAGCCGTAGGGGTGGACTTGCAACTGCTTCCGGGAGCTGCGCAGACCCACTGCACGTGTGGAGTGGGGCAAGCCCCTGTCCCCGCTCCCCGGCGGGAGCTCGAGGGCCAGATTAAAAGGTCTGATGGGCCAGATGTGGCTCGTGGGCCATAGTTTGCCCACCCCAGTTATAGTCCAGTAGGCAGTCTGTGCAGAGTTTGTTCAAACTCTTCTATGAGAAATTGCAAGGTTAATCCAGAGTAGACCTGGAGACCTCAGTCTTACAGGCTTAGACTTTCCCTGTCAAAGTTTAAGCAGATCTGAGATAGCAAGGATCAGGCCCGAAACTTTATTTAAATTATAGCTTAAGTTCAGTGGATAAGCCTCTTGGTAGCAAATGATCACCGCAGGCATTTCTTGGATGAAGAATAGGTAACACACCCAACTGAGTTACATTAATGATGTCTTAGGCCACGTCTACACTACCTGCCGGATTGGCGGGTAGCGATCGAATTATCGGGGATCGATTTATCGCGTGTAGTGTAGACGCGATAAATCGATCCCCGATCGCTCTCCCGTCGGCTGCTGAACTCCAGCAGTGCGAAAGGCGGAAGCAAAGTCGACGGGGGAGCCGCGGCCGTCGATCCAGCGCCGCGAGGACGCGAAGTAAGTAATTTTAATTCGATCTAAGTTACGTCGACTTCAGCTACGCTATTCTCGTAGCTGAAGTTGCGTATCTTAGATCGATCTCCCCCCTAGTGTGGACCTGGCCTTAGCCACTCATGAGCCAACAATAGAGAGGCTTCAGCCAGTTCCCCCCAGCTCCAGCCCTACACTCCAGAACTGTATCGTCTTACACTGCTCAAGGCTCCCTTGGGCAGTGCAAGTTCATTAAGTAGTTTGCTACTCCCTCAGTGTGGAGTGGACACACACTAGCCTTTGTAAACTGAGATGAGATTTCTCAAGCACTTCAACCAAAACACACTGTTTTAGGTAAAATATAAAACAGATTAACTAGAGAAATTTTAAGTGATAAGTGGTAGGCATAAAGGTCACAGATAGTTACCTTATGAAAATAAAAAGTAAACATGCCTTCTAAATCCTAAACTTTTAGTCTAAGCAAGAGTTGAATCAAACTGCGATTCTCAATCTGACAGATGGTACTAGCAGGTTACAGTTCCTTAATACACAGGCTGGCACTTCATTCCAGCTTGAGACCAAACTTCTCCAGTTCAAAGTCTTTGTCTTTCACACGTGCTTCCAGGTGTTGAGATGAGGGGGAAGAGAAACTAAGTGATGATGCCAATGTGTCTCTTTTTTTTATACCTTCTTTCAGCTGCTAGAAAGATCCTTGCTGTGACATGGGGGAGTGGGGGTCAGGCAGTCCCCATTGGTCAAGCAGTCTCTATTGTGTACATTGTCTCCTCCGCCTCTGTGATAGTGGGTTGTGTGTTTGATGAGCCATTTAACGACTGGCTATTGATGGCTACTCCTTTGTTGTAACTGAAAGGCTGGTTGTGGGTGTTCCCAATCTCACAACATATTTCACTAACATATATACACCTCATAATTTTACATACAATACAACAGGATATTGGTCAACAAATCAAGACTTACAAAATGATACCTCACAAGACGTACTTTGTACAAAACATATCAATTATGTGACAAGGGTGAATATGGGGGTTCCAGGGTGCAACTTTGAGGTGCAGTGTCACAGTAGGTAAACACAAACAAATCTAATTAGTATCTATTCTTAATTCTCTAACAATACAGGCCTACATTTCTAGAATTCTAGTACTTAACATGGCTTTGATAATTATCTACAAGGAATGGCCCTGTTTACCATTTCAATACTGTTCTAATATGTCCTTACGGGTTGCTTTCAGGTCAACCAGCCTGCTGATTGCTTAACCCTCGCTGGCTCAGCATCATAATGCTACTTAAAAAAAAAATCAGTACGTGAATTTCAGAAGATATGCATACTGCTCACTTAGAAAGGGAACCAGGAAGGCAAGAAATAAACCAATATGGATAAATAGCAAGATTCAAGAGACGATTTGAGCCAAACAGTAATCCAGTGAAGCCAATAAACAGGAGCATAAATTACATAAATTACAGCAAGTAATATGTGAGAGGGCAGTAAGGGCCAAAGTGGATTTTGAAGCACCAAGAGCTAAAGGAGTAAAAATTAAACAAGATATTCTTTAATCAGAAATAGCCTGTGGGAGAATCAGTGGGTTGACTGGATCACCAGAGGTTAAAGGAAGCAGTTAGTTTTTAAGCAATGTCCTTCTACTCCTAAGTGATTTCTTTGCATCACTCTTCAATACAGGGGATGTTAGGGATACCTATTCTGTATCTGCTCATCTGGTAAAAAAGATAAAGCACTATTAGTAACTGAAGTGCCATAAGAAGAGATACAGGAACAAATTTTTGATTCAAAGGCTACGTCTACACTACCCGCTGGATCGGTGGGTAGCGATCGAATTATCGGGGATCGATTTATCGCGTGTAGTGTAGACGCGATAAATCGATCCCCGATCGCTCTCCCGTCGGCTGCTGAACTCCAGCAGTGCAAAAGGAGGAAGCAAAGTCGACGGGTGAGCCGCGGCCGTCGATCCAGCGCCGCGAGGACGTGAAGTAAGTATTTTTAATTCAATCTAAGTTACGTCGACTTCAGCTACGCTATTCTCGTAGCTGAAGTTGCGTATCTTAGATCGATCCCCCCCCCCCTAGTGTGGACCAGGCCAAAGAGCAGTAAGTCACCAGGCCCACATGGTGTCCATCCAAGTATTCTGAAGGAGCTTAAGTATGAAATGGTATATAAAATGCAAGTAAGGCTTGCATTTATGCCTGGCAAACTAGTTGGAATGAATTACAAACAGAGTACTAATACCTGGGATCACAATATTACTTGGGGGCTACACATTTCGTACTGTATGTTGACTGAGCTTATTGCTTGCAGCAGGGCTCCTTGCATTCTTCTGTTGCACCCCACAAGCTTTCTGTGTGCCATCCTCCTCTGCTTCAGGGACTCCTTGCCAGTGCCCCCAATCTCCCCGTCAGGGTTCTGTGGCCCTCTGTTCTTCCCTTTTCCCTTACCAGGATCCCTCATTCTCCCCAGTGCCAAGGGCTCTGTGTGCACCCTATTCCTATGCTCAATATCCCCCTACTAGTTGTTCTTTGTTCACCTCCATTCTCCCTCTGTGGCAGGGATACTGTGTGCTCCCCTATTCCTGTTCTCAATCTCTCTTCCCTCTCCCCCATTAATGGTACTTTGTATATCCCCATCACAGGGGTTCTGTGTGTATCCCATTCCTCCAGTCTCCCGCATGCCAGGAGTTCTTTTACTCCCTCATTCCATGCCATAGTCTGTGTGCATGTCTCCATAACCCCCTCTTCACCTCCATTCCACACCCTCCCCCCATTATTTCTCTTCTGTCTGGAAGATAAGTCATTCAGGGCGTCAACATGTTACTTGCTACTGAGAGAATGAGCAGGGATATTGTTATGCTGGAAGGGGTTAAAGGGTGTCATGAACAAATGACAGTGGCTTCATGGAATCTGACTAAGCATGTCCATGTCAGAGGAGTTAGAAAGCTTGACCTTTAAACAGATATTGTGATGCAACCTTAACTATAATGTTGCTACTGCATCGCTACACTTCATGATATGGAATGGTGGGTGAGCAGGGAGATAGCAAAATTTGATTAGTCAAGACCAGAGAGGACTCTCAGGAATTTCAGAGACCTAAGCAAATTAGGTGAATGGGCAACAAGATGGCAAACTGATTTTTAATAAAAGTAAAATAATGCACATTATTAAAAAAATTAAACTACTCATACATCTTCCAGGGCTCTAAATTAACTGTATCAACTCAAGAAAGAGACCCGTGTGTAACTGTGAACAGTTCAAGGAAGACCTCTGCTTGGTGTACATCTACAGTCAAAAAAGCAAATACGATATTAGGAAACTGAAGCTACTGGATTGAAAACATAACAGAAAATATTATACCATTATATGAATCAGTGCTGACGCTTCACTTGGAATACTTGTGATCACTACATGTCAAAAGAAGTTGGAGGGGGTTCAGAGAAGGTCAATATAAATGATTGAAAAGCTTGTATGAAAACAGATTGGGATTGTTCGCCTTAAAATGGAGATAAATAAGACGTGTAGAGAAGGTAGGGGGCAGAGGCTCCCTGTCTGTCTCAAACAACAAGAAAACATTCAGTGAAAGGTGGTAAATTCAAAACCAGTAAAAGGAAATACTACTTCACGCATGTAATTAGACTGAACTCGTTGTCTCAGAATGTCGTTGAGGCCAAGAACCTGGCAAGATTCAAAAAGGGATTGAACATTTAGATGAAGGTTTTAATGTGGCCTCTAATTGTTAGGTTAAGATGACACTAAGTATAGCAGGCTGATTGTCCTACATCTGCCTTATTCATGGTGCTTGCATCTTCCTCTGAAAGTGCTGGCCACTGTCAGAGACAGGATACTAGATTAGATAGACCTCAGGTGTGACCCAGTAGGGCAATTCCATAGGTTCTTAACATTATGCAGTTCCATAACTGGATTAAAATTTCTGTAAGGAGTTCATCTAGCTACTGCTTACAGAACCTGTTTCCTTTGGTCTTAATACCATAAGTATTATGTATATCAAACTATATACCCTGGAATTGCTAAATTTGTGCACATATTTACACAAATTGTATAAATAGCAGCATTTTCAAATATTTGTATTGGATTTGGGTGTGCAAAATGCAGTATGCTCTATTTGCAATGTGTACAGTTAAATTTTGTGAAGTGGTGGTAATTGAAGATCCAATTCAGTACCATCAAAAGTCTATGGGAAGCACTCAACTGATTTCAGCAGTCATTGGATTAGTCCCTATGTGCCCTAGAACAGTGATTTTCAAACTGTGGGTCGCGACCCAGTACTAGGTTGCGGAATGTAAGGGTCGTGGCGGATCTGGTCAGCACTGCCAACTGGGGCATTAAAAGTCCCATTGGCGGTGCTGCCCGGCTAAGGCAGCTAGTCCCTACCTGTTCCGACACTGTGCTGCACCCCGGAAGCGGCCAGCAGCAGGTCTGGCTCCTAGGCAGGGGAAGGGGGGGTGCACGGGGCTCCACGCGCTGCCCGAGCACCAGCTCCGCGCTCCCATTGGCCGGGAACTGGCCAATGGGAGCTGGGGAGGCGGTGCCTGCGGGCAAGAGCCACTCGGAGCTGTTTGTGTGCCTCCACCTAGGAGATGGACCTGCTGCTGGCCACTTCCGGGGCATGGCATGGTCCGCGGTGCCAGGACAGGTGGGAAGCCTGCCTCTGCACCCTGGCTGCGCCGTTGACCGGGAGCCGCCGGAGGTAAGCCCACGCCCCAATCCTCTGAGCCCCCCTCAAACCTGGAGTCCCTTCCTGCACCCCAAACCCCTCATCCCTGGCCCCACCCCAGAGCCTGCACCCCCAGCCCAGATCCTGACCCCCTCCAACCCTCTGCCCCAGCCCTGAGCCCCCCTCAAACCCAGAGCCCCCTCCCGCACCCCAAACCCCTCATCCCCAGCTCCGTTGGGGCGCGAGCATCAACAATTTTCTTCAACTGGGTTGCCAGAAAAAAAGTTTGAAAACCATTGCCCTAGAATCTATTGCATAACCAAACTAAGGCATGCAAACTTATTGCATGCCCCAACTAAGGTGGGAGGAATGGTCAATTATTTAAGCTTGCATTTTCCACCCAGGGTTATATTGGAAAAAATAGTATGCTCCTTGCATTAAATTGTGTAGGTATTCATGTGCAACATAGCAAGCAAGAAAATAGCTAAAATGAATCATACCTAGGCTTTAACAGATAACATCTGGTTGGGATAAGTGGGTGTAGTTCACACTTCTCAAATTATTTGAGGTTGTCCTCTGGAAGATATTACTGTTTTCAGTCAGTTACTTCACAATGTGGTTTCCTCATCTCAAAAAAGATATACTGGCACTAGAAAAAGTTCAGAGAAGGGCAACTAAAATGATTTGGGGTTTGGAACAGGTCCCATATGAGGAGAGATTAAAGAGGCTAGGACTTTTGAGCTTGGAGAAGAGGAGACTAAGGGGGGATATGATAGAGGTATATAAAATCATGAGTGGTGTGTAGAAAGTGAATAAGGAAAAGTTATTTACTTGTTCCCATAACATAAGAACTAGGGGGCCACCAAATGAAATTAATGGGCAGCAGGTTTAAAACGAATAAAAGGAAGTTCTTCTTCACACAGCGCACGGTCAACATGTGGAACTCCTTACCTGAGGAGGTTGTGAAGGCTAGGACTATAACAGGGTTTAAAAGAGAACTAGATAAATTTATGGAGGTTAAGTCCATTAATAGCTATTCGCCAGGATGGGTAAGGAATGGTGTCCCTAGCCTCTGTTTGTCAGAGAGTGGAGATGGATGGCAGGAGAGAGATCACTTGATCATTACCTGTTCTGTTCACTCCCTCTGGGACACCTGGCATTTGTCACTGTCGGTAGACAGGATACCGGGCTGGATGGACCTTTGGTCTGACCCAGTATGGCCATTCTTATGTTCTTATGAAGATTTTCTTCTCAGCCACGTGGGCTGGAGACTTGATATGGTTTTTAGATGAAAGCTTAGATTCTGGAGCACAAGAATTGCACTCCAGGGGAAAGGACCTTCTTGCCAAGCTGCTGAGAATCAGTCCAATTAAACCCATTTTCCACATAGGAGGAACTCTGTTCCTCCTAAACTTATGTAACACATTATTTTAATTTTAATTATTCAAAAGCATTCTGGGTTAGATTTTCAAGGTACATGTTTTACAGCTAATAAGGGGGAACAAATATATAAAAACTTAAATATTTGTGAAAGTGCAGTTGGAAGTGTCTTGTGCAGATGAAAATAGATCTAAGCCACATAGTGGACATGCACTCTCTAAATCAAGTCCCAGTAGCTTACTTTTCTATGTAAATTGCTAAGATTTAATTTCTATCTTAAATCTGTTGCTTTATTTTTCAGAATGTAACGCATTCTGGAAGACACAAAGGACACAAGCTGCATATAAATCGTCAGAACAGCTGGCTGGGTGACATTCTGGACTGGCAGGATATTGCTTCATTTGTTCATGAGAACATTGAGACATTTCTTTCAGTATGTATCTTTTTATCAATTAAACTATTCATTAATACTCTCTTTGTAAACTGATCTGAACATCTAATGTGATTTTCACCCTTCAAGATAACACAGTACTCAAGAATGCATGAGAAGTTAGAGGCAAAGGGAACTATTCAAGTATTATCTGAGGATCTGTTGTCACACCAGTTGTGAATCTTCCACATCAGCAAAGTGGCAAACATAATGGATTATGATCAGTAAATACTCTTCTACTCTCAGTATCCATATTAATACAATCTCTTCCACCTTCAACCTGTCCCCTCCCAATAGATATAATTGTTGCAAGATTACTGTGTGGTCTGCAGGTTAGTTTTAAATGTTTTAGTTTCTGTAAACCTTAATCTTTTCACTCTTTCTTGGAGATAATTAATATGAATCTCTACTTGGCGAGACGTGACTTTTTTCTGGTCAAATGTTCATTTATTTCACCCCTTTTCCAATAAATTCATACTGCTCCATTTCTATGGCACAGTTCCTTTCTTATCTTTTTTTGTTCACTACAATTTTGTTTGAAGTAAATTTTACCACTTGCTTATCACCGAGGAGAAAGCATGGACGTTGAATTAAAATGGCCTGTATCTTTGTTTCAAGCTCCTAACAAGGAAATAAATCATGTGTATAGTTACAAAACTAAATATTTTTAGCTTAGTTGAAAAATTCTAATGTGTCAAAAACAGAGTTAAAAGGTTTTTGATAAGACTAACAATTTAATGTTTGACCCAAAGCAACTATTTTTTTGTTTAAAAATTCAGTCTATTTAGGTCATAGTTGAAGGAAATATCGATCAAGAGGTTGAGAGGCAGGTTCCTTGGTCTCATTTTTCCAAATTATTATTCATTGTTTTGAAAGCGGCTTATTCTTTCTTTGTGAAAGTTCTGTGAAGAATGAAATTAATATTTTACACTGTGTGGTTCCCTGAATTAATGCACTGGTCCTCTCACCTCCTTGAAGAAGAAAAAATATAGTATTGAAACCAGTCCATACTGAAGCAACTGACTTACACTCTCAAATGGTGCATTAGGTCAGGAATGGTTATGGTACAGAATCGCTACTACAGTGCAGGCACTTTTTAAGTTCTTGACTTGATCACTATAAAACAAACAAAAAAATCTTTACATTATTGTTTATCTCCAAAAATAACTTCTCTGCTAACCTTCAGCATTTCTTGTGGAGGTAATTTAAACTAACACTTCCCCTGAGGCATCTCTTGCCATGGACCGGTAGGTATGTATTTGTTCCTTATATCTTGTGCTTCTAAAGATGTTACAGTTTTGACTCCTGAATATGGAGCAGGATGAAGTAACTCAAGGGAAAGTTACTTCAGTGAAACTTTTTTTCACTTTACAGAAATGATTTGTTTAACCCTTTCCTTAAATTGACTTATGCATGCATGAGGCACATTTCTTTGACCTTGCCCTTCATAAATAAAAATGCATGGCACAATTTATTTATTTTTTAAATCCATGTGCAATTTCCCACCTAGCAAGACAAGTGGAGAAGGAAACACACTTGAAGGTGCTACTCATGTCACTTAATGCATTGCTGGAAAGTGCTTGGATACCACGGTGATGGGGGTGCTATAGTAACCTGAATAAAATAGAATGACAATGAATTTAATGAAGAAGAGGATAAATATTTTCAAGGGCTGAAACCTAAAAATAAGTTTTTTAGAAAACAGCCACACAGTTTCCAGCTACATCAATTTATTTTCTTTTCAGTTTTGGTTTTGCAGTAGGAAAAAGAAAACCCCACAATTGACTTGCTTTCCTGTTTGTAGCCATGGACTCACAATTTATCCTCAGTTATAGGAAACACCTGTCCCTTCTCTCCACACTCATGTCCTTTATGATGTGCATTAGACTGTTGAGCATAGTGTGACGCTGTAAATTCTAAATGTGTCCTTTCTGGGCAGCATTCCCTTGCTGGCTCCTGTGTACACGACCCCTTGCATAAATATTATTCACTCTGATGTTGCAAATTAAAATAGATGAAAATGTGATTGTGTGCCACTAGAGCAGGGTCAGCAACCTTTCAGAAGTGGTGTGCCGAGTCTTCATTTATTCACTCTAATTTAAGGTTTCGCGTGCCAGTAATACATTTTAACGTTTTTAGAAGGTCTCTTTCTATAAGTCTATAATATGTAACTAAACAATTGTTGTATGTAAAGTAAATAAGGTTTTTAAAATGTTTAAGAAGCTTTATTTAAAATTAAATACAGCGCCCCCCAGACCGGTGGCCAGGACCCGGGCAGTGTGAGTGCCACTGAAAATCAGCTCGCGTGCCACCTTCGTCACGCATGCCATAGGTTGCCTACCCCTGCACTAGAGCATTGACACTTGGACATAATAAACATTTTTGTTTCTTAAGGCCAGTATTGCTGAGGTAAGGATGTTGACTTAACCTAGTATGCAGTAGTACTTTTGAGATATTAAAGTTTTTGAGGCAGGTAATGGAAGCCTTTTATTTAGCTGGTGATTAATTATTCAGTAGCAGAAGAGTTTTGCTAGGGAAGCTAGGAACTCACTAGCAGACTAAATGAATTGCCAAGGAGCAGCAGCCGTAGCTAAAACTTTTTCTTCTTTGAGATGGTCTCTGCATTTTCAAACTTTTAGGCTGCAGCCCAGCTTTGAAAACTTACGGTAAGCCAGCACTAACCTGGGACTCTTAAATGTGCAGTAGGGCACTAATGCGAAAAGTAACAGTAAATTCCTAAACAACAAACCTATAATTCTTATTATAATTCAAACCATTTTAAGAAAAGAAGAAGAAAAAAAAAAAAAACTGGATTTCTATGGGTATGTCTACGCTGCAGTTAGACACCCACAGCTGGTCAGTTGACGCGGGCTCACGGAGCTGCGGCTGTGGGGCTGTTTAATTACAGTGTAGATGGACTCTCACAGGATACTAGAGCCCGAGCTCCAGCCCGAGCCCCAGTGTCTGCACCACAATTAATCAGCCCTGAGCCCAAGCCCCATAAGCCCAAGTCAGCTGGCATGGGCCAGCCACAGGTTTTTAATTGCAATGTAGACATACCCTAAAAGGTCTCAAAGCTCTGCAGATAAGACTGGGCACATCCTAAAGGTGTGAATGTGCAGATGCTATGTTGTCAAACTCTATTTAGTAGTAAGTAAACTTTCTTTCTCACCCATTGGAGTCTTAATGAGTATTCATCCTCTTTGGTAAGAGAAGGGACAATAGCCGTAAAAGCAGAAAAGACAGTTATAGGGTATGTAAATGATTTAGGAGCATTAGTTGTAGCTCATTCTGTTACTTGCTGAGAAGACTACCATAATAGGTCCCAACATGTTCAGAGGAAGAGAGAGACGATAATTGGAAGTTCAGTATGCTTCTTTATTTATAATGCACATTGGTATAACATCAACTTGTTAGCTAAATGGCAGTATAATACTAAATGTAGCTCAAAAGGACTAGTATGCTTCTTGAAATTTCATATGCTTGGCTTAAAAATTTGACCTTTATAGGCGTTTATTACATTTTAAATATAGAACGCTGTTAAATATTGAACAAAGAAGGTTCTTTTTTTAAAGCGAGAACTTGCTACTTTAATCTATATTACCAAAATGTTTAAGATAAAAGATAAAATTTACAAAATGGCCAAAGTCTCATTTTTCAAAAGCAGCTTAAGTGCTTTAGAGCCTGAGTTTCCATTGTGTTTCAACCTTGAGCTGTACCCTGTATTCAGGAGTAGAAGTAGGAGCACAGACCCATTTTCCAGTGATCCGTTTGTTGTTAGGTAAGTAAAAATCGCTGTCTGTAGTCCTATCCCTTCCCACCGTTGATATGGACAGGGAGAAGGGAGAAGTTCTGATTCCTGCCTCAGGTTCTGTACCCGATTTCTTTAAGACAGTTTGTCAGACAAATGGTCCCTGCTTATGAAATATATAGCCAGATGGTTAAGATTCAACCTCTGAAAAAGGAAAATCCTCGCTTCTTTTTCTGAATTATTCAGAAAGAAGAGACACTCCTGGTCTGTTTCTTTTCTTTTCTTTTTTTAAGATTCATGCTGGGATCCTTGAGAGTAAAATGGCCCTTCCTAAACCTATGAATAAACACTTGCAGCTTTCCAGGTGATGTGTGAGACCTGGCTCATATCTCCTTAGATTCGATCCTGTGGCTGCTTTCACAAAGTCATCCATCATTACACTAGCAGTTAGTATCTTCTTCAAAGATATTCTGGTCAGGAAGACAGAGGGCACTCTCTATTAAAACTTTCAGTAAGCTTCACCTATTTTTGTTTCATTAGCTATGTTTTTTGCAATTCAAGGACCTGAGTGGTATATATGTTCCAAGTTGGGTTGGGCTCTACAATCCAATTCTAATTGTCCAAAGGATACCTCAAGTTGTTAAATATCCTGATGTCTGTTTGTGGCCCTGAAAACTGTTGCTAAGGAATTATCCAGTTTTACAGTTCATGTTCTTCAGTAATAATCCAAAGGGCCCTCTGGCTTTGTCCATGATAAAGTGACTTTTCTGTGAGTTAATGTTTATCTCTCTTTAAGGGATGCCACCTTTTGAGGGGTAAACTAGATACCAGCCCTTCAGCATAACTTTGAAGTTTGAGAATGAGGAAAACAATCCCTCTCTCAGCATAATTGTCAAAGGACCTGATGCTGGAAGATTGTCTGTGCTTTTCTCAAAATTTAAATAGAGCAATTGAGATATGAAAGTAATCCAAGTCTCACTGTCAAAACCCTTGGGTTAGCAGTCCAGACCTTGCAGACTAGGGAAGTCTTAATTCTACTGGTGTCAGCTGGCTTTCCTGAAGGAAGAAGTCTTATTTAGTCCTGCAGAATTGAACTATTATCACCCAAGACAAATGGTCACTATAGTAGCCCAGGTTTATTTGGTAGACTTACTGTCCCCAACTTTCCCCAGGGCAGTTTTACATTTTCCTTCTACATTTTTCTTTCATTTACAACATAATATATCTATACCCAATATTTTTCACAAAGTCCAACACCTGGTTTCTACTATAAACCTTCTTTTGCCATTATTTCTAAATTTAGAGTGTGATGTAAAATAGCTTGGGGGAGAGGGTTGAATTCCTATTAAATAACTCTAACTCTAATTTTGGGAGTTTATTAATTGAATATGAATATACACAGTGGGTTCTGACTTGGTATACTAGTCCCTGCCTGGGGAAGACATTATTCATGCATAGCAATTCTCTTTAAGTTAATGCATGCATTGTTTAAGCTTCTATATAGGTTTTTATGCCATGGTCATCACTATAGTATATGACGGCCTTCCAGTAGTGCATAAAATGTGACTAAAATCTACCACATGTTTGTACTCTCTCTCTTCCCAGGGAGAGAAGTGTGCAGTGGAGTAATTTGTTTTGGAATTTTTTATATAATATATTTAGCAACCTGTAGCAGTATGTTAGAGAAGGCAAGATCAAAGAAATGTGCTTTGCAGTTAGAGCAGAAGGTGGTGAGGTTTGTGATGGTTCATGTGAGAGTTAATGCCATGATCTTGGGCTGGCCTTAGAAAGCACTCTGTTCTTCTGCACAGACAAGTTTTATGCTTATTGTAGAAAGTTCCATTGTGCCAGAGGAGTGAGGCTGTCAACCATGGTCTTCATCTTGATACCCTGGGCTCAAGCCATTGAACACCTTGAAGATAAGAACTGAGACCTTGAACTTAATCTGATACTCTCTAGGAAGTCAGTGTAGGAAGCAGAAGATAGGATGTATTCGCAATAGCCAGTGTTGGTGAGGTGACATTCTGCAACAGTCTGTGTACCAGTTAGCTTGTTCTGAAGGCTTCATGCCCAGGTATATTAAAGTGTTGTTGTCCAGTCAAGAGTTGACGAAGTTGTGAATAACTTCATGTACTGTGTATAAGTATTGAGACTCGGACCAAGTGCGTAGCTAAATTTTTCATTTTATGACTAATCAGTAGACTAGGTGAGTGAAAATTATTAATGCTGAAACCACTAAACACATTTTCTAGTAACTATTACTTATGTTTTAAAATCTGTTTTTTCAACCCTATTAGTTCCTTTCCTCACCTGACTTGTAATTTCATCATGCACTGCAAAGAGTTTGATGCAATTTTGGATCAGAATGTGAATGTCTTCAATAGTATCACAGCCACTACTCTGCACTTCTTGACCTTTTCATTTTACACCAGTGTCCTCCTTTGCTTACCTCCACTTCCTCTAATTTCCAGAATCTGACCTCATTGCAGGCAAGGCAAAAGAAGCCATTGTCCAACAGCCAAAGACAACCAGAATGTTTCTATTTAATACAAGATATTTAATTTTCTGTTTTGCCAGACAAGCTGCTGGCGTCCACTTAAAAAAAATAAATACCCTGATTGCATTGATGGACTAATGCCTCTGACCTAAAAATGAAAATTGACCTCCTACCTAAATTTCCTATTACCAAATCCAGGTTAACTGGGTGCTTTTCTTGACTTAGCCTGCTACTTTGTTGAATGGCTTCTGTGTCTTTAACATTCTTTACTCTGACATTCTATTTACCTCTGAGTGTTGAAGTAATCCTTCAGTATAAACTCACTTGCACCTTTACGATGGTAAACTCAGTCTGCTTTCTTTAGCCTTTGTGGCATATCCTGCATCTGTCACTATCTCAGCACTGCTCATTCTTGCATTTGAAAGTTCTTACCTTGATTACTGCAATTCCTTTTTTAGGACCTCCCAAAAACTGTTATCTAAAATGTGAGTATTAGTGTTTCCACACCCTGTGCGTGCGCACGCATGCACACTCTATACATCACTGTATCCTTACCAACTTCAGTGTCGACTGAAAAATTGCTGTCCTTATCTTCAAAATTCCTACCTTTGTCGTAGTTACTACTACTTCAGTTTATTTCCACTCAGTTTTACCTTCTGTACTTCCCTGCTCTGTGCTATCCTTTTTTGGACTTCTCTGCCGCTGAGCAAGCTAATGGGAACAACCTGTTTGTACTAAGTCTATCACTTGTTTTTAAACCATCTCAAAACCAATCTCTCATATGCTACCTGCAACTAGTAAGCAGTCAGCCAGTTCTCCCAAAATAGCACTTACTGATTTTATGTTATGGACTGTAGTTTACTGTCCACACCTAATCTAACTTATTAATGTACCTTTACACAAAATCATAACTTCTGTATTGAGTTAATTGAATGAACAAGTTAGAAAATTAAATAGCCCCAGTTAATATGGAACTTATTTTTAACTTTGTGTTGAAGAAAATTACAGTATTTGATTTGAATTTAGCTTTGTAATGTTACTGCAGCATGTTTTCTGACTTAACTGCCATACCTACTTTTGAGGAAAGGATGAGATTTTTTTTCTTTCCACAAAGTTAACTAAAACTAGCAGTAAATAACATGGCCTTCCAAGTAGAATTGATGTCTTCACAGTCTTTTGTATAAAAATTATGCTATTTTATTAGAATTGTCAAAAAAATCCATTACAACATTTTTGATGGAAAATAGCTTTTTGACAAAAGGGATGTTTTTATGAAGAAATTGTTTTAAATGAAAAATCTTAGATTTTTGTCAAAACCAAAAACTGTCTTGTTTAAAACAGAATTATTCTTTGCAGGTTTGTTTCAGGGAGAAATCCATTCTCTGACCACATCTATATTTTAGATCATTTTAGTCAGAGTAGTGACTTTCTGACTTCCTTTTCCTTTCCAGATTCTGGAGTCCTTGTGGATAGTGATGAGTCGTAATGTGAGCCTACTCTTCACCACAGTAACAACATTAGTGACAATCCTCTTCTATAGTGGGACAGCCCTTCTCAATTTTGTGCTCTCACTGGTAAGTAGCATGGACTGGACAGTTAATACTATTCATTTTACTTCCCTCTAAGTTGATGTAAACAAGGAGCTTTCACCAAGGATTTTAGGGATATCAATTCATCTTCCACAGAATGAAGGATTTAAAGGAACACATTAAATATTAGTGAATTCTTGTTCACAGATCAGACTGGATTTTTTAAAGTGCTTTTGTTTTGAATATGTGCATATGTGGATAGCTAATATGTGGTATGGTGTGATACAGCATAAAGGTTTTATCAACATGAGTTTTTGGGATAAACATTTTGCCCATTCATAAATAATGCAGGTCATCCTATACTCACAATGATAAATGCCTACATCCTCCGCTGCAGCTATAATACACTCAACCTGAGGAAGGATGGATTTAGAGTGGTGTACTTGCCTGATCCTGGGGCCAGTTCAGTCCTTGGCACTACTTAAAATAGCTTGGAAGCTACTGACAATTACACTGAAGGTGTTCAAAGCTCCTAGGGGCCATTATAGAAACTGGATAATGCTAGGGTGTAGGGATGTCCTTGTCAAACTCTCTCATAGAAGTACCCCCTGCTAGGGAGTCAGAAAGAAAAAGTGTAATTTTACTTGTACAGGGGGTGTATCAGGGAGCTGATTAATCCAGCTTTCCAGATGCTTTGTGCCAGCAGAGTGGTGCTGGGAACGGGGAATCGCGGCCAATGGGAGCTGCAGGGGTGGTGCCTGCAGATGGGGGTAGCGTGCGGAGCCACCTCCCCTCGCACCCCCAGGAGCCACTGCCGGACATGCCGGCCACTTCCGGGAGCGATGCGGAGCCAGGGCAGTCAGGGAGCCTGCCTCAGTCCTGCTGTGCCACTGTCCAGGAGCTGCTTGAGATAAGCAGTGCATGGCCGGAGCCCGAACCCCTCCTGCACTCCAACCCCTTGCCCCAGCCCGGAGCCCCCACACACACACCCAAAGCCCCTCCCAAAGCCCACACCCCCTCCCGCACCTCTGCCCCAGCCCCCTCCCAGAGCCTGCACTGCAACCCTCTGCCCGAGCCCTGAGTCCCCTCCCAGAGCCAGCACCCTGAACTCCCTCCTGCACCCCAACTCCCTTCCATAGCCCGCACCCTGAACCTTCTCCTGCAGCTCCAACCCCCTGCCCCAGGCTCAGCCTGGAGCCCCTCCCACACTCCGAACCCCTTGGCCTTAGCCCAGAGCCCGCAAACCCTCCTGCACCCCAACCACCTGTCCGAGCCTGGGTGAGGGTTGGGGAAAGCGAGAGATGGAGTGGGCGGGGCCTCGGAGAAGGGCGGGGCAAGGGTGTTTGGGTTTGTGAGATTACTGTTTCTACATTTTCTTTGAGGTAGCTCCTGGGTTGTACTTAAATTGAAAAAGTGATCTTGTGCTTAAAAAGGTTGGAGACCACTGGTTTAGATATACTTGGTCCTGCCTCAGATTCCAGGGGCTAGACTTGGTGACATCTGGAGATCCCTTCCAGCCATACAGTCTGATTCTATTATATTACCTCCACGTATGTGGATAGTGTGATGTGAAAAGGTTTTATTGGTATGGGTTTAGGAAGGCCAATTTACTTACATAAGCATGTTTTATGTAGGTCATTTTAAAATGAGTATCTCTAACAACTTTTATATGCATAGATTGTAATCTTTCAGAATCCTTTTAACCTTGTTGAAAAACTTGGTCTGACTGTGTGTCCACTTAATTTGCTTACATTTCTTTCTAAAATCTAGTATTGTCAGTTTTTCCAAAGTACATCTCCAAAGAAAGGCATTGTTCTAAGTAGGGTAAAGTTATTGTAGGGAATTGTAAGCAAAACTGCTGAATACACAATTCTGTTTTACATTGCATTCATTAAGGAAGTATTTTCAATAAATTAGTTTTATTTACCAAAATGATTTTTTCATTATAATATGCTTTTTAGACCTGTGTATTTAACAACACTAGTGCACATACTAAAATAGTGGTCTGATACATACTTAAAAAAGCTCTCGTTTTTAGTGAAAAGTATTGCTTGGTTTTTATGGGGGAGGGGGGGAAGCTTAGCTTTTTAAAGATTCTTTTGATTCTAAATCTGATAGCCACAGCTGTGTGGAGTTACTAATGTTAGAGGTGATTTCTTTCTTTCCATTGCAGCTGTGTGTTGACAGCTGCTACTTTTAAATAACTTAATGGCTGGAACAGAGCCCGAGGCTTGTGATCACCTAGATCTCAGACACTGAGTGAGCTTGTGTCAAGGACTCTGGCCTGAGTGGTTTTTTTAATCTAAACAAACACTGACCTTGGAAGCAGGATTGAAATCCTGGTGGTGTTTTTGTTGTGTATTTTTCAAAATATCTGTTTTGAATAATTGGAAGAAAATAAAGGCCTACTGCCAGATTAACTTCAGCAGTTAATGGAGACAGTGAGAAGAGGAGAACAAGATCTTTTCCCATTTGTTTGGATAACTAAAATTGCATAACTTAAATCAAATGCTAATTCAGGACAATTGTGTGGGTTCTCAATCACACTTGGGTAAAAAATAAGAGTGGGCTATATGGATTTCTTAGCTGAATTACTACCTTAAGTTCCAGAGAAATGACTTTTACATCTATTTGTAGTTATGCTGTTCTGCAGTTGTCTCTTACTTCAACTGGGGGAGAAAAGCATAGAAAATAGATTTTGTGTATATAATTATTTATATTTCTTCCTGGGTCTAATATTTCACCCATGATGAAACGACTGAAAGCAGTTTCTGTAGGCTAGTGAGATTATATTAGAAATAAAAATATTTAAAGATGGAGAGCCTGATGAATAGTTCTTCACAGTTCTTAAAGACCACATCCCCACCCTATCCCTGCATTGCCCCTCTCCACTCCCCGGGGAGAGAGAGGTATTTCTGATAGTCCTCTACTATCTTCTTTGCTTTCATTTGTGTAAATCATTCACAAACATTCTTGCCCAAAAGGGGGAACATAATTTTTATGGTATAGTGGATCAAATGTTTAATTTAAACTCAAACTTTAAGTTCTAATGGTAAAGTACACAGTAAAAAACATCATCTTATAACCATAAATAATTTTTAAAAAAGGAAAAAGGGCATCCTTAGCATAAGCAGTAAATCTGTCCACTGAGCCTGGTATACAGGGATCCAAACAGTCTATTCACTGGGACAGTTATTAAAATGAACATGTTAGTTGTCATTCTGAGAACTCTGGAGAGCTGGTTTTGTTGGATTTAAATTATCTTTCCTAGCAAAACATCAGCTGAACTACCATCCAGAGGATGATTTTTCTTTCAAAATAACATGGAATTTTGCTGGGAATAAGATAACGCTTTCTACTTGTCTCTTCATATGCTCGTTTTCTAATGTAATAGGTCTGAGAAGTGCAATATATTAAGGCATTAGTAAATGATAACTCTTACTGCTTTTGCAGCTTTCAAGTTTCATTCCCTATCATGTATAACAGACAGGATATCAGTAGTCCTGCCTCAGTTCCTCTTCCTTGGGCTTCATGAGGAGTCCTTACAACTTCTTTCCATGTATACTAGGTCATATGAATATCCTGTTTGTGAATATTAGGTGTGAGGTTTTTCTGTAACTTCTGAGGCTCAGAATCTATATTCTGAATTCTATGGATATGTTGAACCTTGACTTGGTTCTCTAAAGTTTCCAGTTTTCTCTTCAATAAAATTGTTTTTAGTAAGTAATTTTACAAGTTTGGATGTCTCTTTTGCAGTTTCCTTTATTTCATTAAGCTCAAATTCAGTATGCCGTATTCTCTACTCCTTTTGTGTGAACACTTGAAATTCAAAGGTTGACAGCTTCACAGAAATTCACTATTTCCTAGAAAGGAAACAGATTTTTGTAGAGATTCCATTTTATGTGCAGCGACAAGATAATTTTTCTAAAATATTCAGAATACCTTTTCACTTCAGCCAGTAGTTCAGAGATGAACATTTTGTCAAATGCACTGTGCTACTACCCCTGGCTTGAGATGTCTGAGCCATCTGTTTTCCACTTATTTCCTCCTATTTTCTGCTTACCCCTACTGTTAGCCATCGGAGGCAGCTATTCCCCTCAGTGACGGTGTCAAGGCTGATTCCCCACTCTGGCACTTCAAGTGCGGCAGGTGGGGGCCCACAAGGATTCTAAAACTTAATACTGGCCACTCCAGGTATGTATTAAACTCCCAAGGTTATAGCTTTTCTCTGACCTTGGATGGGTAGATGCTGCCACCACCCAAGTGCAAAAACCCCTTTGAAAACCCAGGAAGGCGCACTTGGGAATTCCTTCCTGTGGGGTACCCTCAAGCCCTTTCACACTTCAGTGCAGTGTGGTCAGTCTGCGGGTGGAAACGCCGTCCCCAAATGTATGGGTGTAGTTTCTCCAGAGCATACACAATGGCGTAACATTCTTTTTCTGAGACTGACCAGTGGCTTTCCCTCTCAGAAAGTTTTTTTTTGCTGAGAAACATGACAGG
The DNA here is from genome assembly GCA_003942145.1 of Platysternon megacephalum. Lineage (NCBI taxonomy): Eukaryota > Metazoa > Chordata > Testudines > Platysternidae > Platysternon > Platysternon megacephalum. The sequence goes on along the minus strand of QXTE01000060.1, from coordinate 7,977,164 downwards.
ATGGAATTGTTGATCTGGTCGTTCCTGCATTAAAGCTGCTCCTACACCACGCTCGGAAGCATCTGTGGTTACGACGAACAGTTGGTCGAAGTCCGGGGCCCTTAGTACAGGGTCAGACGTAAGGGCTGCCTTAAGCTGGTTAAAGGCTTTTTGACACTTTTCAGTCCACTGAATTGCATTTGGCTGTTTTTTTTTTTTTTCTGATTAGGTCTGTTAGTGGGGTGGCAATTTGACTGTAGTGTGGTATGAATCGTCAGTAATACCCAGCCAAGCCCAAGAAGGATTGGACCTGTTTCTTTGACTTAAGGACAGGCCAATTTTGGATAGCATTTACTTTAACCTGAGATCCCGGTGCCAGGATGGAGGGATGCCCTTAACCCAGGCTGAGTTCTAACTGCAGAAGAAAGGAATTTCTTCTTAGAGATGAAGCGCTTGGAGGTGGAAGCACAGGAGAGGAGTGAGGCGAAGCATTTGGAGATGAAGCGCTTGGAGGCGGAGGTGGAGGAGAGGAGAGAAGCGAAGCGCTTGGAAGTAGAGCTGAAGCGCGTAGAGCTGGAAAAGGCTAAGCTGGATCAATCAGGTAGTCCTAACAGTCCTTCTCCAGGTACCGTTCCCCATTCCAAGAAATTCCCTACATACAAGGTATGTGATGATACAGAGGCCTTCTTAGAAAATTTTGAAAGTGCCTTCCTTTGGTACAACCTCTCTCCAGACTAGTATATGGTGGAGCTGAGGTCACAACTCAGTGGATCCTTAGCAAAGGTGGCAGCTGAAATGCACACATGAACAAGTACGAACTTTTTAAACAAAAGGCCAGAATTAGGATGGGGCTAACACCTGAGCATGACTGTCGGCAGTTCAGAGCCCTAAGGTGGAAAGCATGTGGCATTTTCCTGACACACCTACCACATTGTAAAAAATGGGGATGCCTGGATATCAAGAGCAAATGTTAAGTCTCTGGAAGATCTGTCTCTCCTCATACAAATGGAGCAGCTCTTAGAGGGTGTTCCTGAGGAAATAGAAAGGTACATCCTAGATGGGAAGCCCAAAACTGGAATCGAGGTGGGGTAGATGGGAGCCAAATGGGTGGAGGTGGTGGAGAAGAAGAAAGCTAGTAGCAGTTGGTGTGGATACCAGAAGGGGCAACCTGAGATGACACCCCACCATTGGAGTCAGCCCAAGGCCCTACCTCGCAAGGAGGAGCCCTCCACACAGCCAGGGAAACCCCAGATGCCCTCTCGTCCCAGCACCCTACTCTCCAACCACCCACCTCGCCCCAGCCCACACTCAGCTGGGCGATTCTTCATATGTAATGAGCTGGGGTATGTGAAGGCCAACTGCCCCAAGAGCACCAGCTGACTGCAACTCATCACCCTGGGGTCCCAACGAGAGCCTTCAGGCCCAGATGCCTTGCAAATACCCCGAGAGCGAAGGGAAACTGAGAGTGTGGGTGGGAGGAAGATTACTGTCTGGAGAGACACTGGAGCACAGGTGTCCGCTATCCACCAATCCCTGGTGGACCCCAAATTAATCGATCCAGAGGCCCAAGTGACGGTGCAACCCTTTAAGGCCAACTCTTTTAATTTGCCTGCAGCCAAGTTAGCTGTCCAGTACAAGGGCTGGTCAGGTATATGGACTTTTGCAGTCTATGATGATTATCCCATTCGCATGCTGCTGGGAGAAGACTTAGCCAACCATATAAGGCTAACAAAAAGGGTGGGGATGGTCATCCGCAGCCAGGCTAAACAGGCCTCCACACCTAACTCCATTCCTGAGCCTCCTACAGGGCCCCAGCCAGAGGTGGTGAAACCAGATCCCAGACCAGTGTCTATGGCAGCAGTTGTAGATCCAGTTCCTGGGACCGAGCCGGAACCAGCCTAAGGATCGGAACTGGTGGAGCAGTCAGCACCAAGCCCGTGCTTGCAACCCCACCAGAGTCAGGGGAGCCAGCACCAAAGGGCGCCACAGAGCCTGCATGTGCAGCAGCAGCTAAACCAGCACAAAAAGCTCAACCGGAGCCTGAAATACAACCTAGTGTACCAGTGAAGAGCGGTTCACAGTCGACGGAACAAGCATCATCTGCATCGCTTCCGGTGGGACCAAGCCCAAGTCCAAACCCAGCAAGGAACTAATGTCTCCAGCATCAAGGGAGCAGTTCCAGGCAGAGCAGAAAGCGGATTAAAGCCTCAAAGGAGCTTGGACGGCGGCATGGAGCGACCCACCACCTCTCAGCTCTTCCAATAGGTCCAGGTTTGTTGTAGGAGGACTTTTATAGTAGGAAACCCTTTCTGGTGGGCACAAGGAGAACTGGCATCCTCCGAGACAGTTGGTAGTTCCAACTAAGTATAGGGAAAAGCTCTTGAGCTTAGCCAACGATCACCCTAGTGGCCATGCTGGGGTGAACAGGACCAAGGACTGTTTGGGGAAGTCATTCCACTGGGAGGGAATGGGCAAGGACATTTCTACCTATGTCCGGTCTTGTGAGGTGTGCAAGAGGGTAGGAAAGCCCCAAGGTCAAGGCCCCTCTCCAGCCACTCCCCATAATTGAGGTTCCATTTCAGCATGTAGCTGTGGATATTCTGGGTCCTTTCCCTAAGAAGACACCCGATGGCCGGAAGCAGTAGCTCTAAGCAACACTAGGGCTAAAAGCGTGAGCCAGGGATTGGCAGACATTTTTGCCTTATGGATTCGGGAACTAACTTCCTGGCAGGGACCATGAAACGTCTTTGGGAAGCTTATGGGATGAACCACTTGGTTGCCACCCCTTACCACTGTCAAACGAATGGCCTAGTGGAGAAGATAAATGGGACTTTGGGGGCCATGATAGGTAAATTCGTGAATGAACACTCCAGTGATTGGGACCTAGTGTTGCAGCAGTTGCTCTTTGCCTACAGGGCTGTTCCACATCCCAGTTTGGGATTTTCACCCTTTCAACTCGTTTATGGCCACGAAGTTAAGGAGCCATTACAGTTGGTGAAGCAGCAATGAGAGGGGGTTACATCTTCTCCAGGAACTAACATTCTTCTTCGAGTGCTTGTTCATGTCCATTCCACATTAGGTGTGTGTGCGCCGCATGCACGAGCGTCGGAAACTTTGTCCCTTAGCGGCTCCCGGCGGGCTGGCAGGGCCCCCGCCAGAGTGGTGCCACTGCGCCATGCATATATACCCTCGCTGGCCCAAGCCCCTCCAGTTCCTTCTTACTGTCCGTGGCAGCGTTGGAACAACCTCTTGCTCTCGTAAGAGAAGCAATCCCTTAGCCTTAGTGTTGCATAGCTGTTATCAGTTAGTTAGCATTTCATTGTTGTTGGACACTTAATAGATTAGGTGCTTGGAGGATTCCAGCACCCGCCCCGGGCCGCGGGGCATGCCACAGGCCCAAGGGTTTAAGGCTTGCGCCACGTGCCGCAAGCTTATGCTAGTTAGTGACCCCCACGACTCCTGTCTACGTTGCCTGGGGGGAAACTCACCAAGCAGAGAAGTGTAAAATTTGCAAGGCCTTTAAGCCGAGAACAAAGAAAGAGAGACTTTCGCTTAAAGCAGTTGTTGATGGAGGCCGCGCTGCAGCCATCAGGCCCGGAACGCCCGATGCTGGCCTCAGCCTCCTCGGTGCAGAGTGCCCCAGAGTCGTCAAGAGACCCAGTACCGGCCGAGCACCGCAAGCTGTCGGCCTCGGAACGCCAAAGTAGGCCCCGCTCATCCTCCCCGGTACGGCCCAAAGCAAAACCAAAGGAGGGGCGCGGACACTCCCCGCAAAGGAGACCGGCGCCATATCAGGCCCCGGGTACCGGGAAGAGCGGAATGGACACCGCACCGACTTTGGCACCGGCGCCACAAGTCCCACCGAGTCCAGCCATAAGTGAACTCAGTGCGGACGAAGGGCTCGAGGGTGTAGAGCCCTCCACACCTGACACCTTTGAGGTGGCAAAAGACCTCATCGGACTGGGGGCAGTGAGCCCCCTCCCAGCCAGGGAGAAGCCTCTGGCACCCGGGCCCAGGGTGCCATCGAAGGGAAAGCCGGCAATGGTGCGCCGTTCGAGGACATCGTTCCGGCACCGCTCCTGGCGTTGGTCCCGGTCGAGCTCAGAGTCTGTGGACTCCCAGTTACCCTTGACTCAGAGGGAAGTCTCAGTACTGGAGGCGAGTCAACGCACAGTATCAGTGCAAGACACACGACGCTCCCCGGTGCCCCCCGAGACCGGCACCAGGAGGAGACGAACCAGGAGTCGCCGAGGGCTCCCAGAAGACACCGGTCCTGGTCGCGGGAGCATCGGTACCGGTCCCGATCCAGAAAGCAGTGGTACCGGTCCCGCTCCCGATCAGCAAGAAGCCGATTGTCAACCTCCCGTCGACACAGATCAACGGCACTGCTGTGGCCCTCGCGCTCGGCGTCGCCGGGGTCCGGCGCCGACTCGGGCCGATACAGCTACCTGCACCGGGCTCCGGACAGCAGGGAACAACAAACTGGTTGGCAACCACAATGGGGAGGGCCAGGACACTGGCCCTTCTGGACCCCTTGGGCCTACCACCAGTGACATGGTGCTCCCTCCAGGGCCAGCTACTTGGTGCAGCGGTCCCGGTCCCCACACCGACGCTCCTCCGTAAGGGAAGCTACGGTGTCCAAGCCACCTGCAGCCGCACCGAGCGAGGGACCGGGAAGTCCGGCACCATATCCGGTGCCGCCCCAAGGCCACCATCCCCCGGCTCGAGCCGGAAGCCCCTCCCCTGGGGGAGGGGGAGCAGGGAGACCAGCCGGAGGAAGCTGAGCAGCTGCTAACTCCCTCGTCATCCCCGGATGAAGCAGTAACAGGACCTCCGCCAATAGACTACAAAGCCCACCAAGAGCTGCTACGTAAGGTGACCCATAACTTGGGGTTGCAAGCCGAGGAGATGGTTGAGCAGGAGGACCCCATGGTGGACATTCTGAGTCCAGAAGGTCCATCCAGAATAGCACTCCCACTCATTAAGACCATTCAGTCTAATTACACGACTATATGGCAGACCCCTGTATCCAGCACACCAACAGCCAAAGGTGTGGAGCGCAAGTACTTCGCCCCATCAAAAGGATACGACTTCTTGTTCTGCCACCCGAGCCCATGTTCCCTGGTAGTTTCGGCGGTAAACGAGAGAGCGCCATGGGCAACAGGCTCCGGCCTCTAAGGCCGAGGAAGCAAACGTCTAGACCTGTTTGGCAGGAAGGTGTATTCGTCAGGGGGCCTCCAGTTGAGGATTGCTAACCAGCAGGCCATCCTCAACAGACATAACTTCAACTCCTGCGCGGCAGTAGGGAAGTTTAAGGACAACCTCCAACAAGGCTCCCAACAGGAGTTCACGGCCCTGGTGGAGGAAGGCAAGGCCGTAGCGAAAACCTCCCTCCAAGCGTCCTTGGACTCAGCAGACGCGGCAGCCAGGACAATCGCGTCGGGCGTGGTCATGCGGCGCTCAGCGTGGCTTCAGGAGTCAGGTCTGCCACCTGAGGTCCAGAATTCGCTCCAGGACCTCCCCTTCGAAGGGTCCGGACTCTTCTCGGACCAGACGGACGCAAAGCTGCACAGCCTCAAGGACTCTAGAGCTACACTCAAGTCGCTGGGTATGCACACCCCGGCGACTCAGAGGAAGCCCTTTAAGCCGCATCCTCCTCCCCAGCGCCAGTACCAGCCTCGTCCTCAATAGGAGCCTTACCGCAGACGAGGCGGAGACAACAGGAGGTGGCGCAATAATAACAACAACTCCAATAGGCCGGGCCAGAGCCAAGGCCAACATAAATCTCAGCCGGGCCCCAAGCCAGGCTTTTGAAGGTGCGCTCGAGGACAGCGTACCAGATCAACTACCAGATCCATCCCCTTGTTTCCTCAACCGCCTGTCCCGCTTCTCCCGTGCGTGGTCCAGCATTACGTTGGACTGTTGGGTGTTACGCACGGTGTGAAGTGGGTACATGCTACAGTTTTCCTCCCTGCCTACCCCCACTCCCCTTCCCCGTCCCTCTTCAGGGATCCTTCTTACGAGCATCTCCTAGAAAAGGAGGTTCACTCGCTCCTAGAGGCGGGGGCAGTACAGCTAGTACCCTTAGACCAAGGGTTCTCACACTTTTGTGACCCCTTTCACACAGCAAGCCTCTGAGTGCGACTCCCCCTTATACATTAAAAACACTTTTTTATATATTTAACATCATTATAAATGCTGGAGGTGAAGCGGGGTTTGGGGTGGAGGCTGACAGCTCGTGACGCCCCATGTAATAACCTCATGACCCCCTGAGGGGTCCCGACCCCCAGTTTGAGAACCCCTGCCTTAGACCTAAGGGGGAAAGGGTTCTACTCCCGCTACTTCCTCATCCCCAAGGTCAAAGGGGGCCTTTGTCGCATTCTAGACCTGCGCGGGCTAAACAAGTTCCTGGTCAAGGCCCGGTTCCGCTTGGTCTCTCTGGGCACCATCATCCCTTCCCTGGATCCGGGAGACTGGTACGCTGCCCTGGACATGAAGGACGCGTACTTTCATATCGCCATCCACCCAGCACATCACCGATTCCTGCGCTTCACCGTGAACCAGGGACATTACCGGTTCGCGGTTTTACCGTTTGGCCTAGCTGTGGCCCCACGGGTATTCACAAAATGCATGGCGGTAGTGGCGGCATTCTTGCGGAGGCAGAGGATTTGAGTTTACCCGTACCTCGACGACTGGCTCATGGCGGGTCGGTCCGAAGAGGCGGTTCAGTCCCACGTGCAGACGGCCTTGAGTCTATTCCACAAGCTGGGGCTCCTGGTCAACATTCCCAAGTCCACTCTCATTCCAACGCAGAGAATGGAATTCATAGGGGCTGTCCTAGACACGGTACAGGCAAGGGCAAGCCTTCCGGAATCACGATTCCTGGCCATCCAGCAGGCAGTGAACTCCCTGTGCCAGTTCCCCACTACAACGGCCAGAAGTTGCCTGCGGCTGCTGGGCCACATGGCAGCTTGCACACATGTGATCAAGCATGCCAGACTGAGACTCAGGACTCCACAGGCTTGGCTCGCTCGTGTATACCCCCTGGGCAGGGACCCCCTAGACTTGATAGTGACAGCCCCGGGGGACGTGCCGGTCTCCTTGATGTGGCGGTCCCAGACCATGGTTTGCAAAGGCATCCCCTTTGCCGCACAACAGCCGGACTTGACGCTGGTAACAGACGCATCAGACCTCGGATGGGGGCCTCACCCGGGGGACCTCAGGGCTTGTGGTCGGCGACAGAGCGATCGCTCCATATCAATGTGAAGGAGCTCAGGGCGGTTCGTTTAGCATGCCAGACCTTTCACGCCACTCTGAGTGGTCACAGCGTGACAGTTCTGACAGACAACACGACCATCATGTTTTACATAAACAAGCAAGGGCGGAGCCCGTTCCTCCGCGCTCTGCCACGAGGCTCTTCTCCTCTGGAACTTTTGCATAGCCCACGCCATTCACCTCCAGGTGGTGTATCTCCCAGGGGAGCGGAACGAACTGGCGGACCACCTCAGCAGGTCCTACCGCATGCACGAGTGGACGCTCAGAGCAGACCTCATGCTTTCGCTCTTCCGAAAGTGGGGGTTTCCCCGGGTGGACCTGTTCGCTACCGAGGGCAACTCCCAGTGCCCGCAATTCTGCTCGTTCCAGGGTGGCAGCCCGGGCTCAATAGCCGACGCATTCGCGATCCCGTGGGGAAGTGAATTGAAATACGCCTTTCCCCCGATCCCCCTGGTGCACAAGGTACTGCTTAATGTATGCAGGGACGGGGCATCGATCATTCTCATCGCCCCGGCCTGGCCTCGCCAGCACTGGTTCACCACACTCCTGATGCTGTCGGTGGAGGCCCCGATAATCCTGCCCCTACACCGGGACCCCATTACGCAGGACGGAGGGCGGCTTCTCCACCCCGACCTGCAATCGCTGCATCTGATGGCATGGAAGCTATGTGGTTAAATGCTTTGGAGAGCCAGTGCTCCCTTCCTGTGCAGCAGGTTCTACTTGGTAGCAGGAAGTCCTCTACCAGGGCGACTTACTTGGCCAAGTGGAAGAGGTTCTCATGCTGGTGTGGGCCACAACAGGTGCAGCCACTCCAGGCCCCGGTGCCGACCATTCTAGAATACCTACTGCACCTCAAGCAGCAGGGGCTGGCCCCGTCCTCGATTAAGGTGCACCTGGCGGCTATCTCCGCCTTCCAGCCAGGATTTTCAGGTAGCTTGGTTTTCTCCCACCCAATGGTGGGGCGATTCCTCAAAGGTCTGGAAAGGGTGTTCCCTTACTTATGCCCCCCAGTCCCACCATGGAATCTTAACTTAGTCCTTTCTAAGCTCATGGGGCCCCCGTTCGAGCCCCTGGCTACCTGCTCCCTTCTCCACCTTTCCTGGAAGGTGGCATTCCTGGTGGCTGTCACCTCGGCTAGAAGGGTATCTGAGCTGAAGGCTCTCACCTCGGAGCCACCATACACTGTGTTTCACAAAGACAAGGTGCAGCTCCGCCTACACCCTAAGTTCTTCCCAAAGGTGGTCTCACGATTCCATTTGAGCCAGGACATTTGTCTGACGGTGTTTTTTCCCAAACCCCATGCGGACCCGAGTCACCGCAGCCTGCACACCCTAGATGTCTGCCGAGCGTTGGCATTCTACTTGGAGCGCACCAAGCCCTTTCATAAATTCACGCAACTGTTCGTGGCCGTAGCTGAGAGGTTGCAAGGCCTTCTGGCGCAGCGAATCTCGTCGTGGATCACGAGCTGCATTCGGGCGTGTTATGACCTCGCAGGTGTCCCGGCTCCGGCGATCACGGCCCACTCGACCAGAGCACAGGCAGCTTCTGCGGCCTTCCTGGCACAGGTCCCGATCCAGGAGATCTGCAGGGCGGCCACCTGGTCATCGGTGCACACTTTCACGACCCACTACGCGGTCAACCAGCAGGCACGGGAGGACACAGCAGTTGGCAGGGCAGTCCTCCGATCAATTGTTTGGTGACTCCTACCCTCCTCCAAAGGTAAGCTTGTGATTCACCTAATGTGGAATGGACGTGAACAAGCACTCGAAGAAGAAAAAATGGTTACTTACCTTTTCGTAACTGTTGTTCTTCGAGATGTGTTGTTCACGTCCATTCCACCACCCACCCTCCTACCCCTCTGTCGGAGTCACCGGCAAGAAGGAACTGGAGGGGGTCGGGCCAGCGAGGGTATATATGCACGGCCCAGTGGCGCCACTCTGGCGGGGACCCCGCCGGGAGCCGCTAAGGGAAAAAGTTTCTGACGCTCGTGCATGCGGCGTGCGCACACCTAATGTGGAATGGATGTGAACAACACATCTCGAAGAACAACAGTTACAAAAAGGTAAGTAACCGGTTTTTTTGGACTTTGTAACCAACCTGCAAAACCCTCAAGGACTCTCTAGCCCTTGCTCGAGAAAACCTACAGGATGCTCAACAAGAGCAAAAGGCCTGGTATAATAAACATGCCAGAGAGCGTTCCTTCAGAGTGGGTGACCAAGTCGTGGTCCAGAAAGCGCTCCAGGCCAATAAGATGGAAGCATCATAGGAGGGGCCATTTATGGTCCGAGAGCGCCTGGGAGCTGTTAATTACCTCATAGCGTTCCCAGACCCTACCCTAAAACCTAAAGTATACCATGTTAATTCTCTAAAGCCCTTTTATTCCCGAGAAATCAAGGCTCTCCAGTTTACAGCCTAGGAAAGAGATGATGCTGAGTGGCCTGAAGGAGTCTACTATGAAGGAAAAAACAACAGTGGCGTAGAAGAGGTGAGCCTTTCCATGACCCTTGGGCGTAAGCAGCGACAGCAAATCCAGGAGCTGTGCACCAGCTTCGCGCCAATGTTTTCAGCCACCACAGAACAGGCGTACCACTCCATTGACACAGGTGATACTTGCCCAATTAGAGCCCAACCCTACCGGATGGCTCCGCAAGCCAAAACGGCAATAGAAAGGGAGATCAAGGACATGTTACAGATGACTGTAATCCGCCCCTCTGAGAGTGCATGGGCGTCTCCAGTGGTTCTGGTTCCCAAACCAGATGGAGAAATCCACTTTTGTGTGGACTACCGTAAAGTAAATGCTGTAACTCGCCCAGAAAACTATCCAATGCCATGCACGGATGAGCTATTGGAAAAACTGGGACATGCCCAATTCATCTCCACCTTAGACTTAACTAAGGGGTACTGACAAGTGCTGCTAGATGACCCAGCCAAGGAAAGGTCAGCCTTCCTCACCCATGTAGGGCTGTATGAATTTCATGTGCTCCTTTTCGGACTGCAAAATGCACCCTCCACCTTCCAGAGACCTTCGGGCTGTATGAATTTCATGTGCTCCCTTTCGGACTGCAAAATGAACCTTCCAGAGACCTTCTGGCTGGATTTGGGGAATTTGCAGTCGCTGACCTTGACAATGTGGCTATATTCTCAGATTCATGGGTAGAACACCTGGAACACTTCCAAGCTGTCTTCCAGCGCATAAGGGAGGCAGGATTAACCGTTAATGTCAAATAGGCCTAAACAGGGTAACTTACCTTAAACCCCAGGTGGGTCAAGGATACAGCTTTTCTCTGACCTTGGATGGGTAGATGCTGCCACCATCCAAGTGCAAAAACCCCTTTGAAAACTCAGGAAGGTGCACTTGGGAATTCCTTCCTGTGGGGTACCCTCAAGCCCTTTCAACCCCTCTTCCGGGGAAGAGCTGAGAAAGAAAGCAAAGGAAATCAGCTCTTGCCAGCAGCTAATTAAACAACATGTGCACGAACCTCTTAGGGGGACAAAAATTCAATCCTGTTCTTAAAATAGGTAAATTTAATTAAAAACAAAAAGAAAGACAATACATCTGGAATTTAGGCTTTTTGCTAGGTTTTAAAAAATAATAATTACAAGGATTAAGCATCAAGATAGCTTTCTTGAGGTCCACTTTAAAGGTTACAAGCAAAACAAAAGTACCTGGGGTTAGCACAGAGGAGTCCACAAGCCATAAAGAAATAGAAAGAAATAAACCTCACTGCGTCTTTCTAGACGTTTTCTGATCTACTTACTTATCTGGGGTTTTAAATTAGTAGTTTCTAAGTATGATCTGATGATTTTTCCATACCTGGCCTAAAGCTTCTTTGCTGCTCTGTCCCCCTCTTCCAGGGAGAACAATAACAGACAGACAAAGGGGAAGTTTTTTCCCAATTTTAAAAGTTCTAGCCTGCCCATTGGCTCCTTTTACCTATGGACTTTTTAACCCTTTACAGGTAAAGCAAGTAGAGAACAGCTACTAAGAGGGGTTTTATAGCTCGCTGGCTGGGTGGGTGTCCATAAAAGGGAGCTCCCCCTCCCCCCTTCATTTATCATAGATGGACACTGAGAGTTTATTTCCTCTCTGCAAGGGGCACATCACCCAGAAATTCATTTTGTTTGTTTTCAAAACAGATGTTAAAAGCAAGAGATGTTTGGTTAAAGCTTTCTCCTAGATAAGTCTAAGGCCTGCCTAAGACCCTTTAAAGCAGGCTCCTTCTGGGTCCAAACAGTCCTTTGCAAAAAGTGCCTCCACAGTAACTGCCTGTGTCTCAGCTTCTAGGGCTCCTGCTTAATCAAAGCCTTCTACTGATCATTTTGTCATTCCTTCCTCCTATCCACAAAGGGGGAGATTTCAGCACCTCTCATCCAAGGAGCATAGACGCAGGTGTCCATCTAAATTGAAAGAGACATCTCCACTTTCAACTTGAAAAGAGGACAGCTGAAGGCCTCAACAAGGGTCCCTCTGGTGTCCGCAAAGACACCGAAGTTGGACCTCTGATGCTGATGAAGTCATTCTATCTCTGTCTTGGATATAGAGTCTGAAGTATCACCTCATGGGTTTGCTCTCGTGCTGATAGGGCTGTTGGTTCTGGTACCGATCACTTCTGCACCACTTTTTTTGGACCAACTTCTGTTGGTGAGACAGATGAGCCTTCACAGAGCTCTTCTTCACATCTGGGAAACTAACCCAAGTAAATTTAGTTCCCAGGAAGTCAGGTTGGTGCTCCATTTTGAACTTAAGAGCTCTGAACACATTTGTTTGTCAGTGCATATTCAGAATGGTGACCCTGGCTAAAATAATCCATACCTTGGATCCTCTAGACTGGTTTGCAGCTCCCAATCTGCAGGATGTATATTTCCATCCCCCCAGCACACAGGACATAATTGCAATTTGTAGTTGGGAAGGCACATTATCAGTCTGCAGACCCAAAAGTCTGGCTGACTTTGTGTTTGTTGTTTACAAGAATGCTTGAAGTCCACTTACCGATCCGAACAGATATCATATAGACATGGAAATACAGATTCCACAAGAAATCCTTTTATCCTTAAACTGGTGGAAAAACCCATATCAAGTATACAAGGGCATTCCCTTTTCTCTACCTCCTCCAACAAAGACCCTAGTGACAGATGCCTCCGTTTTGTCTAGGTGCAGCGCCTCTTCCCCCC
>QXTE01000060.1:7903676-7964673 GCA_003942145.1 Platysternon megacephalum | reverse complement strand
GCCCCCCCCCCCCCCCCCCCCCCCCCCCCATCCCAATTACAAGTTTAGGATTTATGGTCCCAAAAGGAGATTCGCTTTGCATATCAATATTCTAGAACTCAGAGTGGTTTCTTCCTTACATCCACAGCAAGAATCCAAGTAATAACAGACGATACCACAGTAATCTTTTACAGTAGAACCTCAGTTACGAACACCAGAGTTATGAACTGACCAGTCAACCACGCACCTCATTTGGAACTGGAACTACACAATCAGGCACCAGCAGACACACCAAAAAAGCAATTACAGTACAGTACTGTGTTAAACATAAACTACTAAAAAAAAAGGAAAGTTAAAAAAAAAAAAAAAAACAGGTAAGGAAACTGTTTCTGTGCTTGTTTCATTTAAATTAAGATGGTTAAAAGCATCAGTTTTCTTCTGCATAGTAAAGTTTCAAAGCTGTATTAAGCCAATGTTCATTTGTAAACTTTTGAAAGAACAACTTTTTCAAGGTGGTGGTAATTCTGAAGTTCTACTGTATATAAACAAACGGGGAGGAGCCAAATCTACTTCTGCTTTGCAAAGAAACTATTATCTGGTGGAACTGGAGCATACAACATCAAATTGACAATTTCAGTCCTTCATCTACCAGGGCTACAGAATATGCTAGCAGACCACTTGAGCAAACAGTTTTCACAGAACCACAAATGATCAATAAAAGACCCTGTCATCCAATCAGTATTCAACCAGTAGGGATTTCCAGATATTGGCTTGTTTGCTATCCAAGAGAATGTGAAATGCAAAAACTTCTGTTCCACAGGGGGTTGGAGTCTGAGATCTTGAGTGGATGCATTCCACAAGCGTCCGTGTCTATGTACCTGCCAATTCCTCTTGTTCCAAGAGCATTGAAGAAAATCAAGCAAGAATCAGCACTGATAATCCTCTTAGGTCCAGCCTGGCCTAGGCAATACTAGTTTCTGGAACTGATAAAGCTTTCCATATGTTCTACAATAACAATAACACGATCACTGCCTCTCGGAATAAAAGGAAGACTTTGCATACAGATGCAGCATCCCTGCATCACACTGCCTGGATGTTATCAGGTTGACTGTCATGAAAAGGACTTGTTCTAGAGATGTGCAGAATATCTTAATACAAAGTTGAAAAGGTTCAACAAGATCTATTTATGCTAAGTGGAAAAGTTTGTCTGGTCATCTCAGGGCATTTTGTCTCCAACTTGCACTGTTTCTTCATATGCTCCCGTACAAATTATATTTAAGGATTCAGATCTCTCGATCAGTTCACTCCAGATTCACATAGCAGCAATATCTGCATGTCATCCACATATTCAAGATCATAACATTGTTTTCTCATCCAGAAGTGGTCAAGTTTCTCAAGGTTCTGACTCATGTATTTTCACCAGTGGGGGAACCACCTACCTCTCCCTGGAATATTGTCCTCAAGGGGTTAATGCAATGGTACCATTTTTCCTGTTGCACCCTCTCTTACCAGTAATGGAATGTGTCCATGCCTCCTCCCCCCGCATTACTGCACAATTGGCTTAGCAGAGGGGCTGTGACTGGGGCCAGAGCAGGGCTGCAGCTGGGGCTCCTTCCCCACACCCTGTGGGAGCTGGCCCAGGCCCTGTTGCCCCCCCCTTCCCCTGTGTTCCTCTGTGCCCTCCGGGTCGGGGGCACCCCACAGCTTGAGGGCCACTGGGTTAATGGATCCTCCATTTGAACCCTTAGCTACCTGTTCTGTGTTGCATCTTTCTATGAAGATGGCTCTCTCAGTAATAATCATCACTTCGAGTTGACCAGAACACTATATCAAAGGCAACTTATTAATAAATATTTACTCTTACAGATTTAGATGATGAAAATGACGTGAATCTTGTAACTCACATGTAGCACACCACTTTCAGAAATCCAACAAAGCAGCTCTGCATTAAGGTTTCAGCAAGACTGTAGTTCTTTGTGTCTCAGACACTTAAACTTTTTTGTTTTTGGAAGAGAACTCTCTGGAAGTCAGATAACACCTTCATTTTAAATAAAAGCCTCCAGTGTTTGTCCAAATAGACCAGTTGTCTTCATTTAACTCGATATTCCTCTGGGTGTCTCAGCAATTCAACTTAGCACAAAGAGGAACAGCTCTTCTTTAGTTGTATTCTCTTAAACCTAGGGTTAATCTGGCCCTGTAATCAGTGACACAGGCTAGCTCTGTTTTGTTAGTGTTTTGAGTAGGATTGAATTTACACATTTTCTGTAGATGAACAGTGAATAAAGTTGGTTCGGCTCACATTTTTACTGCAGAACAGGAAGATAAAAGTGCCATTTGGCCGAAGGAGACCTGCAGTAATGTTGGGGAATATGGAAATTTTCAACACATTTTTTAATATGTCAGCAGTAAAGCCTCTGGACAGAAAATAACTCAGTGAACAGCAGGGGTAGACATGTTTCCCAATGTACAGACCTGTCTCGCACACAATTAAACTACATTAATATATAGTGCTAGGCTATATATTTTAGCACAGAATTTTCTCACTAGTCTCTTTCCGTTTAGATGCAGTCTTTGGTGCCTCAGTTATGACTTAGAAGTTTAATTTTTGCATATAGTTTAATTTTTAAATTAAGAAATCACTAAGTGCCTTGTAAAATGCAAAGAGTGGCTTAACAGGTTATCTTCAGTGGCCTCCCTCTTCTTTTGTTGACCCACAATTGAAGTTAATAGAGCCTTACATTGCTTCCTCACTAGTGGCTAAGGTGATTCTGAAATTTTCGAAAACAAATACTCAAGCTTACTTAAGATCTACTAATGGACAAAGGGGAACGCATGTCTTGATGTTGCATGTAATGTTGGAACTATTCTGTTTGTGGGAGGAGGGGGCAAGTCAGTTATATTGAATATGATATTTATCTTGTGATTCCTGGCATTACTTTGCACAATACATGCTCTCTTTTTTCAAAATTTAATTGCACATTCATATAAATGGAGTTGTTGGAGTGTGATGCTCTAATTACATGCATTTGCACTTAATATTAATTAAATGATCAGCTCAAATAAATGAGCTGTATGTCTGTGTATCATTTAGTTCAACTAACTCCCTTCTGTCACTCCTACTTCTCCAAGGTAGGATAGAGTCCTCAAATGCTGCTGCATTGTTGCTCCTTAGGAAAGGGAAGCCCCTGCTGCCATTCCAAATAGGGGAAGAGGCCATGGTGTGAGTGTGGTGCCATGCAGACTGGGCTAAAATTGTCCTGTGTGACAGTGCACCTAGGGCTTCAGACTGTAATCCAGTCCTGCACACTTTGCATTCCAGGTGGGAAGGAGTTCTGCTGGCAGCTCATCAGTTCAGCTCTGTGCTGCCCTATTATATTCCCATAGCTCGCGTTCAGAAATAAGCAAGGGCAGTCCTAATCATCCAGGAGAACTCTTGTCCAGCTTTCTGACTCCCCCTTTTGTGAGTAGCAGTGTGGCTTATGTGGTGAAAGCAGCACAGAAAGAGGTGCCCTCCCAGTGTGATGCTCTGGCAAAACAAGGCTAATGCGATCCTTGGATGTATAAATGAAGGAGTAGTGAAGAGAAGTGGGGAGTTGATTTTATCTCTGAGTACAGTATTGGTGATATCAATGCTGGAATACTGCACCCAGTTCTGGTGTCCACATTTGAAAAAGGATGTTGAAAAACTGGAGAGGGTGTAAAAAAGAGCCACACAAATTATTTGAGATCTGGAAAAAATGCCTTATAGTTACCATAAAATCCCCAAATTTATCCATTCCTTCCACATGTGGTGATGCCCTCATCTTCTCCATAACCAACTCCATAAGCCCTCACCCTTAACTTGTAGTTTTTGCCACCTAATCTTTGGTGTTACCCTCTTTCATTTTCTCTTCATGTTCTAAGACGCATATCTAAGGTGAGTGTTCTATGTTGACTAGTAAGACTCTTTCCTGCGATCACCTTGCGGTCCTTTATATCTTTTGTTTTTTTTCTAGGAAACGTGAAAAATAGTCAGTCTGGCTCCCACTCTTGTTGGTAATAAGCTGTTTATCTCTTTTTGTAAACAATGTATTGGATACTACTAGGTCATGAGCTTATATCGGGTGCAATATGCTTTCTCTTTTGTCATGTGAAGTTCTGTAGCCCTGGCCACTGTGTTGTCTGCTATATCCATGCCTGTTTCTTCCAGCATTTCCATTTAAGTTGGTGCCAATAATTATTTCCTCATTTTCTGGAATTTGCTGAAGAGCATTGTCTAACATCTTCCAGAGAGTTGGCTTCTCATCCTCAAGACAGCCAGATTAGGAAGCATTTAGCAATCCACCTTCAAAAGACAGCTTGACCATTGTTAACCTGTCACGGATTCTATTTATTGTCACCACTCTTTCCTTTATTTCACTGTTGAGATATGGCTACTCTGTTTCTTGAGTTGGAGGCCCCACAGTAAATTATTTTGTATTCTTCCCCAATCTCTTTTGCCTTTTCCACTTTCCATTTTGTTTCACGGATACATGGTATCTGTACCTTCTGCCTGATTGCCTTCTATGATGAGATAATGGGCTCTGTGGATATGGGGAAAGCAGTGGATGTGATATATCTTGACTTTAGCAAAGCTTTTGATACAGTCTCCCACAGTATTCTTGCCAGCAAGTTTAAAAAAGTATGGATTGGATGAATGGACTGTAAGGTGGATAGAAAGCTGGCTAGATTGTCGGGCTCAACGGGTAGTGATCAACGGCTCAGTGTCTAGTTGGCAGCCGGTATCAAGCGGAGTTCCCCAAGGGTCGGTCCTGGGGCCGGTTTTGTTCAACATCTTTATCAATGATCTGGATGATTGGATTAATTGCATCCTCAGCAAGTTCGCAGATGACACTAAGCTTGGGGGAGAGGTAGATATGCTGGAGGGTAGGGATAGGGTCCAGAGTGTCCTAGACAAATTAGAGAATTGGGCCAAAAGAAATCTGATGAGGTTCAACAAGGACAAGTGCAGAGTCCTGCACTTAGGAAGGAAGAATCCCATGCACCGCTACAGGCTGGGGACCGACTGACTAAGCAGCAGTTCTGCAGAAAAGGACCTGGGGATTACAGTGGACAAGAAGCTGGATATGAGTCAGCAGTGTGCCTTTGTTGCCAAGAAGGCCAACGACATATTGGGCTGTATTAGTAGGAGCATTGCCAGCAGATCGAGGGAAGTGATTATTCCCCTCTATTCGGCATTGGTGAGGCCACACCTGGAGTATTATGTCCAGTTTTGGTCCCCCCACTACAGAAGGGATGTGGACAAATTGGAGAGAGTCCAGCGGAGGGCAACGAAAATGATTAGGGGGCTGGAGCACATGACGACTTACGAGGAGAGGCTGAGGGAACTGGGGTTATTTAGTCTGCAGAAGAGAAGAGTGAGGTGGGATTTGATAGCAGCCTTGAACTACCTGAATGGGGGTTCCAAAGAGGATGGAGCTCGGCTGTTCTCAGTGGTAACAGATGACAGAACAAGAAGCAACGGTCTCAAGTTGCAATTGTGGGAGGTCTAGGTTGGATATTAGGAAACACTATTTCATTAGGAGGGTGGTGAAGCACTGGAATGGGTTACCTAGGGAGGTGGTGGAATCTCCTTCCTAAGAGGTTTTTAAGGCCCAGCTTGACAAAGCCCTGGCTGGGATGATTTAGTTGGTGTTGGTCCAGCTTTGAGCAGGGGATTGGACTAGATGACCTCCTGAGGTTTCTTCCAACCCTAATCTTCTATGATTCTACCTTCTTCCTCTTCAGTGTTTCCTAGCTCCATGCTACAGCCAGTTACTGGACCAGCATTCCAATGTGCCAGTCTGATCTTCGATTTCTGGGCTAGCTTCATTAACTGCATGCTTCTGAAGTTACACTGTAGCCCGCACCTACAACACTCGGCCAGGGGCACCGTGCATCATTTCTAGAGAATACTCTCCCATTGTCTTGATTCATAGTGTCAGTTTATGGCAATTTTTTACATCGGCTGCCAACCTGGCGCAAGCCAGCCTCCTTTTTCTATCAGGCTTGATACTGGCAATGATGACAGATATATTGGAGAGTGCTAAACTAGTTGTGGGTGAATCAAAAGAGAAAGCCTTTATTCAAAAAGCAACTTGGTGTTGGAGTAAAGTAGACATGAAGTGATAAAAGATGAGAGAGAAAAAATTAAACTCTGGCAAAGTAGTAGGAGCAAACGAGGTGGAGGAATAGTAGTATGTAAAGAAATTGCCCAGGACACAAGCCAGAAGTACCAAAGATACAAAGGACGTGAGGTTCATCAAAGATGAAGCTGGTATGGTGTTGATTGATGATAGTCACATAAAGGATTGATGGAGACGGCATTTTGAACAGCTTTTAAAAGAATAAAATCCAAAAGAGTAATGCTATTTTATGCTCTACTACACCAAAGTTCATCATTCTATTAGACCAGATGAAGTGGCAAATGCTCTAAAAGAAATGGAAAATAAGGCTGAGGCCCAAACGGAATCGCTATTGAGGCATGGAAAAAGTTTGGAATAAAAGATATCCCTCTGCTGGCATTCTTGTTCAGCTCCATCATGTGATGGGAAAAGATACTAAACATGTGGAGGAAAAGGATCTTGGTGCCAAGATACAAGGAAAAAGGTGGTTGCTATTGATCTGGAAAAGACCTTTGACAGAGTTCCAAGACAAGTCATCTGGTGGTGTATGAGGGAGAAGATGGTACCAGAACTTTGTGTGGATTGTTCAAGCCACATATGTAGGTGCTATGTCAATATTCAGAACTTCTGGTGGTGAAACAGATAAACTCTTGGTAAAGGTAGGAGTGTGTCAGGGATCAACACTGAGTTCTTCCTTGTTTAGCCTTGTCCTGGATACCCTCTCAAGGAATATACAGAAGGGGGCATCTTGATGCATGCTGTTGCAGATATCATTCTGTGCAGTGAGGAGAAAGATAAGTAGTCTAGAAGAGGATTTTGATAACTGGAGAGAGATGTTGGAGAGACATTAGCTCAAAATAAGCAGAGGAAAAACAGAGTATATGGTATGCAACTTCAATGATGTGAACACCGAAGACTTATTCTTGAAACTAGATGGGCAGACTGTTACAGAAAACACAGTTTCAAGTATCTGGGTTCCAGAATCCTGGAAAATGAGGAAACAAAATTAGAACTAGGATAATAAATGTCTCACTCAAATGGACAGAGATAAGTGGTGTAATATGTGACAGAAAGATGCCAGTAAGATTAAAAGGGAAAGTCTGATTCTCTAGGAGCTCTTCCAAACTTCAGTGCAGTAAAGGACTGGTGCCTCTGTACTGGGGGAAAAAATTAAAAATGATTGCTTGGAACTCTTTCAGGTAACTGTCAAATCCCTTTTTCAAAGGCAAGATTTACTTTCAGATGTGCCATCTGTATGACCTGAAGTGCATTTCTCTAAGTCTGTGTGTCCAATAGCATTTTGTGCGTTTCCCAATTATGTTAAATGATCTGAAACATATTTGCATCCTATTATCTGCATAGTGTTTAATGCATTTTTTTCTTTCAAATTGTGATTTGTTTTACAGGTGATTTTCCTGACCACGCTGTTTTATCTGTTAAGTTCCAGTGATGAGTACTACAAACCAGTAAAGTGGGTGATTAGCTTGACACCTTTGTCGCAACCAGGCCCATCCTCAAATATAGTTGGCCAGTCTGTGGAAGAGGCCATAAGGTATGTTGTTACTTTCTCACTAGCTGTGGAAAACAATTTTTTTTGTGAGACTGGCATATTTTTGTTGTATGAATATTGAATAATTTTAGTTTAGTTTAATTTTAGCTGTTCATGTTAAGGATATGCAGTTGTGGCTGCTCATATTTCAAGGACTTAGAGTATGTTAATAACAGACCAGTGTGTCCCTGTTGGGATGAGGCAGAGAAGAAAATCTTGATCCAGATTGTTCCATGCTAAACGTGCCACCTCTGTCTCTCCCTCTTCCTCTCCTAACCCTCCCTCCCCCCCCCCCTCCCCCCCCAAATTATTGGAACTTTTGAAAAATACATTTTTTTACTGAGACATTTTATAATATAACTGTTTTTAATTATACAGTTACTTATTTTGTGATAATTAACTAAAGATGTTTCTAAGTATCCTCTTACAGTAGCAGCTTACAAACATTAGTATGGTTGACTATATCTGCTTTTCATCCCACGGCATGAGGGAACAGAGCAGCCACAATGGCAGAGACTATATTCTTTGCTTTTTTGATTTGGACTGTGTGCATGTCATTAGGTTACTAAGTAGAGCCACACTAAGTAAACTCATCCTGTTTGCAATCCTGCTTCTGTGCTTTAGTGCCCAGCCAGTTTCTCCCAAGTTGTCTTTCCATGACCCCATACATTTATATAGCATCTTTGATCGCACAGTGGCAGAGACTAGCTTCTTTGCTTTGTTGATTAGGGCTGTGTGCATACTCCTAGCTGCAAAGTGCCATTCACCAAAAAAATTAAGTTTCACTTTGTAGGCCCATATCACAGATAATGCAATGGATTGGATCAGTATATAGGAAAACAACAAACTGGAGGGGATGGAAACTAAGGGAGGAGAGAAGTAAAGCTAGAGAAGCAAGGTGTAGGGAAGGAAAGAGACAACAGGCATCAGTGGTAGATAAAGCAGAGCCAACAATTGGGAAGTATAAGGGGATGCTGGCCTGCCTTGCTGACAGATACTTTATTTTGAAGATGCAAGAAGTCAAATTTGACTTTAAAAGAATGCAGATGTAAAGATATGCAGAAGTGTGTGCTATCGGGTCTCTTTAGTCTACCCGTGTTCCCTAATCCCCGTATGCTTTTCTTTGACTACCCTCACTCTAATTTCTTTGACTACCCTCACTCTAATTAATCTAAATTCTACCCTGAATGTTAAGTTGCGCGCACACCTACAGAATTTGCCATAACACTGAGCGTATATCTACACTACAATGGTCCAGTGATGGCACTGCAGCTGTTCCAGTGTAGTGCTGTAGTGTAGCTGCTGCTTACATTGATGGGGAAGGGGTTTTTCTGTCAATATTGTTAATCCACCTGTCCAAAAGGCAATAGCTAGGTTGGCAGAAGAACTCTTCCATTGACTTAGCTGCCTCTACACAGGGGGTTAGGTTGACCTAACTATGGTGCTCAGGGCATGACATTTTCCCCGGCCCTGAGCAACATAGCTATGTCAATCTAATTTTTCAGTATAGACTTGGCCTGATATGGGATCTTCATGCCAAAACATACGCTTTAGGAACTTTGGGGCAGTTCTATGGACTGTGTTATACAGATCAGACTTGATGATCACAATGGTCCCTTCTCGCCTTGGAATCAATAGATGCGATACATTAGCTGCAGCCTTGAGGGTGGAATAAATACAGTGGGTTGTGTAGAGCGGCAGAAAGGAGAATGAAAGGACTTATTATTTTTGTGATAATAATCCGGTTTCCATAAGGCAGTTTTTGCTGAACTTAATGACCGATTTCTTGAGGACTAATGGTCAGAATAGACTAATGGTGAGGACTTATCTTGAATTATTACTCCTAGTGTGGTTTGATGCTTATTGTTATATGTATATCTAATTGTTCATTGTTTGTCAGATCTCATGCCATTTGGAAAATAATTATGATTCTGTCAGTTAATCAGGCTGTCTGCAGGAAAATTGCTTGTTTGTCACAGTGTAGCAAGTATCTTTTCTTTTTAAAAAAAAAATCCATTCTTCCCAGATTCTGACCTTGAAGGAGAGTAATAAGCTAAAACTGCATGTGCATCTGATATGGCTTATATATTAAATCTATAGATACGATTTTTGTCATGGTAAAACAGTTCGTAATTCACAGCACAGTCTTGGTAAGAAATAGATAATTTCACACTATAATAATGGGAACCTTGTGGACCCTGCTGCTGCATGTTAACAGTTTGTTAGTTTGCTTTGATCTAGTCCTCTTTGAAATGTGATTAGATCAGAGCAAACTAGCGAATTGTTAATGCGTGGCAGCTGATCAAAGTAGACTAACAAACTGTTAAAGCAGGGCAGCACATAAATGGCAACATTCACGGGTTCCATGACACTGGTGACCGCCGTGACATAATTGTAGCCTTAGTTAAATCACATGCTGATGAATAGTAGTCTGGGATGTACAGTAATAGGATCAAGATACTCTGCTGGTATGAATTATAACATAATAATGGCACTCCTGTAGTTCCTTTCATCTTAGACTCTCATAGCATTTTACAACCATTAATTCAGCCTCAAAACATCTCTGTGCACCCACCTCTGCCAAATGACTTAGAGATATTAGTGTAATGGGAGCTACCAGAGATGAAGTTTATAATCTTCTCTAAAGGTATCATGAGTGCATAATTCTCACTCTTGCTGCTCATGCCTCTAAACCAGTGATTCTCAACCTATTTACCATTGTGGGCCGCATATGCAGCTCTCTATGTAGTATGTGGGCTGCAGCCACATAATATATATACTAACTATGGCCCTGAGCATGTTACATGGGGCCACAGCTGTGTGTTGATTGGGCCTCGGGTTGAGAACCACTGCTCTAAACGCTACCCGACAGGGCATGTTCCAGGCACCTGAGTTGAGGCCCCAGAACATTTCAGTCAGTCTTTTTCTGATAGTGTTCAGTGAAGAAGCTGCCTCATAAATGTTACCCAGTGATTCTCAACTTCAGCTATGGCTCCTATTGCTCATAGTTCTTTAAACAAGATTCAGAGTATCCTTTGTCTGATTTCCAATCAGTAGCAACAATTTTAGTTGGTACGTTGGTGTTTTTTCAACAGGGCATAACTATGCAGCGGGTTTACTTACTATTTATTATTTAAAATGAGTTGGTGCCCAGAAGTGTGAAATACTTCTAAATGCTAGGTAAGATGCACTCATAGGAACAGGGAAAGTACAACCAAAAAAGATTCATGCTTCAAGGTTCTGCCTCAATTTTTTGGGTCAGTGAGAGGCTTCAGTAGCCCAGTCTGTGTGTTGGCTTTCAGCAGTCATTCAGCAAAGGTTCCAATGGTGGAAGAGGGGCAATAGGGGCTGTTAATCTCCCATGAAATAGCATGTTTGACAGACTTACCAAGTGCAGTTTGGTCTCCCATGGACAATCTGCAGTGGTTTTTATTCTTCTATGTTCCATTGATGCCAGGTCTGCAAAGTTGATGACACCTTCTCCCTGAACTGATTGAGCTATGAGCCTTTGTGTGGACAAGCCCATCTCAGGTTGGCCCTCTGCTGTGCGCCATGTGTTTCACTCCTGATTGTTCCTTTCTCATTAATTCAGGTTGTGGAGGTGCACTTGAGAATGGGAGCGGGGAGCTAGACCCACAACTGGGCAATGCAACAGCCCACAGAATAATCTTCTAAGTACTTGGAGCGTACATTCACGTGGATCCTGCTTTGAATCATGCCTCTGAGGGTATGCCTTCACTGCAATGTAAACCCAGGGTTAGTAGAATTTGAGTTAGCAAACCCTGCCATTACCTGTTGAACCCCGGGTTCCAACCTGGGGCTCCAGCATCAATACTGCATTATGCACACTTGAGTCCAACCACCCATATCCCAGACTTCCTAGCACCCTCCCCAAAATTTAGTTGCTCTAGCCCTTCGTTTGTGGTGCACCGTGGGAAAACTTGAATGTCCACCAAACTTGACTCCAGAGGACAGAGAGAGTCAGCCTATGGGACTGTGGAATACTGTTGGCAAACTCCCAGAGCCCGAGTCCACTGGGACAGCATCTACACTACAAAGCAATAAGGCTTGAACCCTGGGTCCAAGTTGGGTCAGGCTCGGGCCCTCCAACCCTGCAAGGTCCTGGGATCCTGGATCTGAGCCCTGGGTTAACGCAGTTTGTGTGTAGATGGAAGGGGGGTTAGAGTTGAGCCTTAGTTTGAACCCTGGGCTTACGTTGTAGTGTAAACTGCCCTAAGTCCTAGGGTTGAACTTGGAATGAACTTAAGACATTAGAAAATTCATCCAGTAGTGTTTTCTTTGTTTTTGTTAATACCAGTTCCCTAGGTAATACCGTAACTTAAAGAATTGTGTTGAAATGACTGATTTTATTTCTCACAGCTATGATCTGGCAGGCCTGCAGTTAGTCAGGTGAAGGTGAAGATTTATTCTATCCAACACTGAACAGCTTCCTTTGTCAGTCACAGGAATGTTTAAATCATGGCTCTATGCAAAGCAACCTATTAGTTTTGCTCAATACTTTTACACAGTTTGCACAAATTCAGTCTCTAAGGAAGAATACTGCTTATATGGTCCCCTTATCTTCTAGTACCTGTTTCTGTATACATGTTCTATATAAGACCAGCTCCTCCCACCTGTTTGAGTTATTGAGTTTCAGAATGTTCTTTAATGGAAACCAGTGACATTGATGCAAAGTTTTGGTTTTTGTTGACGTGTTCTGAAATTTGTTTCATTGTTTCATACCTCACAAGGCATGAAACAATGAATCTTACCACCTTCTATTTAAAATAAATAAATAAATCATACCTGTGGATAGTAGCCCTTATTTCATTTGTAATTATACTCTTTAATTAGCGACATCCCTCAAGATTCTCTCTAAGTTTGAGAATCTGGCACAAAGATGGTATATTTACTTACCTTGTGATTTTCATTCTTTACCAAGATCACTTGCACGATTCCTTCAGAGTTGGAAGGCAGCTCTTTTATCTGTTGTCCTTTCGTATCTGGTATTATTCCTTCCTTTAATTCTTTTTTAAATGTAATTAGAAATTAGGGAAGATTGTATTTTCTGCTCTTCAAAAGAGATGACTGGTCATGTTCGGGGGCCTATGATGTGCTTGAGATTGGTGCATGCCAAGCAGGATAGAGCTCTTAAACCAAGTTTTGGGTGTTTTAGAAGGTCAAAAATGTTAAGTAAGTACTCACTGTAGGCATGAGACCCAAGTGTAAAACCCTGCAAAATAACAAGATAAATAATTATTCCTTACAGGGATTTCCCACCCCCAAACTTCCTTCATCCTCCCCCCCAGTGGTCAACTAGTTACTGTGTTGCGAATACAGTTTTTCACACACCCCATAAATTCAAACACACTCTCTTACCCCCAGGTTTGGTTTATACTTGACAGCTTATGTTGACCTAACTCTGTAAATATCTACACTACAACATTGTTCGTGCCGATGTAAGTCACCCACTACACCGACCTAATAACTCCACCGCCACAAGAGGCATAGTGCTTAGGTTGACGTAGTTAGAACTAAAAAAAATCCATCCTAAACTTAGCTTGAATTATTAGGAAAGAACCTACATCAGTCAACTGGATTGTTTGGCAATCCAAGGGTGTAATGAATGATACTTCAGTAGTGAAGTGTTTCTTAAAATTCAGCCAGATCCAATAGTTGAAGAGGGGCAATAAGGGCTGTTAATCTCCCATGAAATAGCATGTTTGGCAGATTTACACGGTTCTTCAGGATTCAGTTGCATGCTAGAACAACCATTGTTCCTGAAATAACCCATTCAGTGATCTGTATCATTTATTACCAATTACGGTGACTGAAATGTCCATTTATTAGATAAGACCAAGGGGACCAATCTTTAATTGTTTGACTAAATAAACCAAGATTTGTCATGTGTCTTGATACTGAAGCTCCATGTGCTTACATTTTACAATTAATCGAAGTAATGAGAATATAATCAGATCAATTCTACATCTGTAGACTAGTTGTTTATTTCCTTAATAATTCATTCATATGAGGTCCAAGTAAATTAGAATTATTGGGAGTTAGTGTTGGTTTTCAGAGTACCCCCAAGAGAGTTAGAAGTATTATGTATTTAAATTAATAGTATTGTTAAAAATATGTTGGTGAATTTTGTTCATATAAGAAGCTTGTCCTGCCTAGTTTAAAGTGATCATCTGTACTGAATTCTGTGCATATGGGATATGATTCAAAATTATAAATAAAATACTGTTTTGGGCAGACTCAGTCATTCATTAGGTAGTGCTTTGCACTACCACTTGAGACTCCTCATTCCCTAGGCCAGGAGGTCTTGGGGATGTTGCAGAGGCAAATGCTCCGCGGCTAGGAGAGAACATACCTTCCATTGTTCCATAAAGAACTTTATATTTCCTAGATAGCAGCAGTGTTGGTGACTTTTGGAAAAAGAAACATGCAGAGTTAGTTGGCCAAAGAAGTTGTTGATGACACACTACCTTGAGTTGATGGAAATATTTGCTGAGGCTTTCACTCAGGACTAACAAGAAAACTTGTTTCAGATATGAACTAGCATTATTAGATTTTACAGGACTTTTGTATCTATTAGCCATTAATACTTCAGTAAGTGAAAATACTCAGAATGTAATTGTTTTAAAATAAAGCAGTACTTTGAGGGCTGGGGTGTAAATTACCAGATAACTGCTTTCCCAGGGCACTAGAGGCTGTCAAAGTCCTTTGTATGAAGTTAGTTCATAATAACCCAACTACTTCTTCACTGTGTCTTTGACTATTACCACCTTGATTCATGTATCCCTAAAAGTAGAGGGATGATGCTTTTGTCTCCTCATTTCTGATTGGATGAAGTGGTAATTCTCATGTTCGTGGATCTCTTTAGTAGCAGCATGCACACCTTTGCCTGAACCATTTTCCTTTCCCTTAGCAGCATGTCGTTCTCTTCCTGAATGCACCATACCCTTCTTCCCTGAAGTTCCCATTCTGCTTGCTCTGGTGGAGATATTGCACATTACTAAGTTGCATGTTGTCACGGCCTCAGTGCAATTTAGTGTGTGCGATATTTTCACATGAGTGCATGCACACGGGTATGGCTGTGGCTTAAAGTTACTGCAGCTTTCAGTTTTTGGTGGAGGCTCACCTGTGTTATAGAAGTCATAAGACCAGTTCAGTGTTTTGACTGGATTCTTGAAACATTCTTATTAGCAAAAGCTCAAATTTTGTAACATCAGGAAGATGAGTAGTGTTTGTTTTCCACTTGAGAAGTGTTATTTTCTTCATCCATTTTTAATACATTTCAAAATCTTGAGATTCTTGGTTGGCTATAGAAAATTCTCCCAAATGATCAGAGTTTTTCCTAAAAAGCAAATGGAAAAGTGGCCTCCAGATTTTAAAGAAAAGGTTCTCCTGACAAAGAAAGGGGCTGAACCGAAGTTGCCTAAAAGTGAAAAGGCAATGTTTGATGCAGAGAGCTACAGTGCCTTGATTGTTCAGTCAGGTTTCTATTAACACTTGAGAACTTTTATTTATAGTAAAAGCTGTTTTACCGGGTAGCTGAGGGAATGGGGGATGCCGGTAAGTGGAAAAAATGCCAGTTAACTAAGAGGGAGTTTGGGTGTGGGAGGGGGCTCACAGTAGTGGGAGAGGGTGCCGGATCTGGGGGGCGCTCACTTCGGGCGGCTCCCACAAGCAGCGACCTGTCGCGGCTGCTCCTTGGCGAAGGCACGGCTCTGTGCACTGCCTCCGCCCGCAGGCGCCGCCCCTGCAGCTCCCATTGGCTACGGTTCCCAGCCAATGGGAGCTGCGGAGGCAGCACTCGGGGCGGGGCGGAGGCAGCGCGCAGAGCCGCCTGTCACACCTTCACCTAGGAGTAGCAGGGACAGGTCACCACTTGTGGGAAGCCGCCCGAGGTATGCGGCTCCCAGATCTGGCACCCCACATCCCCTCCCGTGCCCAAACTCCCTTCCACAGCCTGCGCTCCACACCCCATCCCATGCCAAAAACCCCTGCTGGCTGAGCACCAACCGGAATTTCAATGAAGATCAGAAATGCCGGTTTATAGAGGTTTTGGGTTAGTGAAGTGCCAGATAAAACAGCTTTTATTGTAGTAACTTAGAAGATGTAGAGAGCTGTGTTATGCAAAAGCTGCATCAATCACCTAAATGTATCCAGGCTATTGCTTTCACAGAATAGTCAAATAGTGGAGAAAATGAGATGGTGCTACAGTTCCCAGAGAAAACAATTGTCTTCCAGCATATTAAGGGTAAAAGTGTATAATATGCTCAGGAAAGCTAGAATGTGTGAATTTTTGACTGCAGTGTTAATAGTATACCTTTTTAATTGAGTGAGTTTTTGTTAACATTTGTTTAATAAATTAAGTCTTGAAAGAAGTCTGCATGAACTGTATGTCCTTTCAGTAGCAGAAGTATCTTTTACAGAGACTTATGGCTCACAAGAATGCAGAAAAGTATTACATTTTCAAAATTTATAGTTCTTGTCTGTGTGTGTATTAGTGTTCATTTGCTTTCAGTGAGTATAATGTCTGAACAGGGTGGAGGTAGAAGGTTAAAAATGGCATTTCCAAAATTTTCCTTCCTTCCCCTTTTCCCTTTCTGAAATCAGGATAGAATACACTTTTTGAATCAGATTTGTGTACCAGACTCTATGCTTTGGCCTTGGTGGTGAAAACCTTTCAGATTCACATTCCAAATTAATTCAGTGATGTTTCAGGTTGTGTGCAGAATGAGGCAGACCCTAGCTCTAAGGAAAGGGTGAACTACCTGATGATCACCGTGGAGTGTTAATTTTGAAACCTAATGATAATTTAAATGTCATAATTAACTGTTGGTTAATTACTGCTGGTAATTTTAACAGAAATAACGAGCTAACTTGCTTATTTCACAACTTAAAATAGCCTCCCATACCTTCCTATGTTCCAAAATCCTAAACTATCCCTCGCTTTATTTATTTCAAATCTCCAGTTTTCCCTGAATGGCTGCAACGGCTGGACTAATAACATTCTCTGAGTGTGGCCTAGAGGATAGAGCATGGGACTGAGACTCAGTAGACCTGGGTTTTATTCCCAGCTGTGCCACTGACCTGCTGGTTGACCTTAGGCAAGTCACTTCCCCTCCCCCTCTGTGCCTCAGTTTCTCCATCTGAAAAATGGGGTAATGATATTGATCTCCTTTCTAAAGAGCTTTGAGATCTACTGATGAAAAGCATTAGATAAGAACCAGTTATTGTTGAAAATTAATTTTCAGGGTGAATATAAACTTAATTTTAATATAAAATTTAATAATATAAGGAATATTTCAGTTTATTCACTCATTTTACTCTGCAAACCCTCCTCCCATTTATTTTTTAACTTATCCAGCGCTACTTCAGAATTTCTAGTCTTCTGCAACACTCCAGTGCAGCATTTAGGTCAAGCTGCAAAAAACATATGGGACCATAGTAATATATGGTACTACTCTCAGTGCACAAAATCACTTGTCTGAGAAAATATCCTCTTCTAGGCTCTCTAAACTAGGGAAATGAAGTGTATTTAGCTAACATTAGCTGGTTGTGTAAGAGCTTCCATATTGTTTTCTAACAAACACGGTCAGTATTGTAACCGACATAGGTTGTTCATTCTGTTTTTGTGATTACCATCTGCCTCATGTGCCTGACCTTTTAGTTATCGCTCAACCAGATATATCGACTAGCATTATATGGGGGTCAGTAATTTAAAAAGCCAAAATTTCTTTCCCCAACCAGACAGCAGGTTTCCAGAAAGTGTTTTTTGTGTATTTTCATTCTCATCCAGTTCTCCTCTGGATTGTATGTAAATAAACATATATAATATTTATATATCTGTATGGTATATGCGTTTATAAGTGTATATAAACAGAATTACATACAATTAAGGTATGAAATTGTATGAGGACTGTTATATAATTGTGTACAGGATAAAAGATATAAAAATTACATGAATAAATACAAGTATATTTAAGTACCATGTAATATAAAGATGCTTAATTGTTATATATATAAAATGTGCAACTTTAACTGTGGCATTTCCAGACATTTTGAGAGATTAACTATGTAACTTTAACTTTCTCCTCATTATATCGCCTCTGCAGATCCACATGTTAGGAGTAACAAGCACTGTCTTACAAATTGCCACCCCTCTCAATGCAGTAAACTATCAGGGTCATGCATGTGCATGCTCCTTGGATGCAAAATAAAATCTCTACCTGATAGCAATCCCTCATTTCCCCTCTTCACCAGCCTGAGCAGTCACAATCCTAACCTTCTCCCTGCACAGGATTAGTATTACTCTTTTTTTTTTTTTAATTGTTTAGTAATATTGTGGCAGACTATTACTTGAATAGGCAGGGAGGATCTTGGTCTGGCTATGACAAGATGCAGTAACTCTCAGGAATGGTGCACCATGAACAAGGTCAATGCTTTCTCATCTGCTTCTGGAGGAGTGAAAACCACCTTAAATTGCTACTATGAACAGGCCTGAGTGGTCTTCAAAGGAATCAGTGGTTGGATTTTTTGTTTTGTTTTGTTTTTTTGTTAAGTGGACTAATCCGTATGTAGACTTGCTTGTCACAAACTGGAACACACAATGTTCAGTGTTCTGTGCCAGAGAATGTAGACACATTGAAATGGCAGGACAGGACCTGAGTGATCTTGTTCACTTCAACAGATGTAGTTCTTGGATATATTATCCCTCTTCAGGAACCTACATTTTGTTGTTCTTCAAGCCCAAGTCTCTCCTAATAGTGTGGTTGCTGGGCTGTTGAAGCTGGGGTCACTGTGGGTATGTCTACACTGCCATTAAAAACCTGCAGCTGGCCCGTGCCAGCTGACTCAGGCTCAGAGGCTGTTTAATTGCAGTGTAGATGCTCGGGGTGGAGCCCCGGGCTCTAGAACGCGGTGAGGTGGGAGGGTTCCAGACCTTGGGCTACAGCCTGAGCCCAAATGTCTACACCTCAAATAAAAACCCTCTTAACCTGAGACCTGCAGCTGGCCAGCGCCATCTGACTGGGGGTCTAATTGCAGTGTAAATGTACCCTGCGTTTCTTTAGTCAGTCACATCTTTGCTATTGAAATTATGGGAAACATCTTCTAAGGAGTCACGTTGGAGGAAGTCTTTTCAAGCTGATATAGAGTCTAAACTTAAGGCTGGTCCAATTCTGTTCCATTGACTGATTTATTTTGGAACATTTTATGTCTCATAAAGACAGTCCTTTGTTGATTTACAGCTAAAGTGTACGTAACTATCTCTGCTAACCTTTTTACTGTGCAGGGGANCTCCCCCCCCCCCCCCCCCCCCCCCCCAACCTAGTAAAATGACTTCTTAAGGATATGGTAGAAGTGTATTCCCAGATTTGTAAATGGATGAGTTTGTGGTATTTAAACTTAATTTTCACAAGTCTCCTACAATTTAAAAACTCATCTGCCTATTCCTTCACATTGCACGTTCATAGTTTTTCTTTGTGGCTGTAACATTAGCCAAGAGATTTTTTTCAACAGCAGGCTCTGATGACACACATGCTTGATCCTGTTTACACCTTCTCCTAAGGACCAAAGTAGTGTTGATCTCCTATCATTTTGTTTAGTAGAGTGGTCTCTGAATTTTACTGAATCAGTCAATTACTTTACCATAATTTTTTCCTTTCACATCTTCATGGTGGAATTGGATATATAAAGAAATATTATTAGTTTTTATCTTGATAGGGCAAACTTTTTTAAGAGGGCTAAAAGATTGTGGTTTTTCACAAAAAATCTAACAAACAATCTGTTTCAGTTCTGCTACTTGCAGCTCATTTCTTGTTTGTACAAAACATTATTCTCTCAATACTCAGTCTAGATCGGATGTTCCGTTTTGAAGAGTAGTGCTTCAGTCTTTTAAATTAACAGCTTTCCTTCAGGATTTTCACTGCTAGCTAGTCATTTCCTACAGCAGGCTTCATGTTCAGGCAGTGTGATAAAGGAGAGAAGTTACCTACCAGTAACTTTTTTCTGAATGTATTGCCTCTCCAGATCTATCCTGACCCCTCTTGTTTGGAGAATTAAGAGATGTATCCAGAGCTGGAAATTGACAGGTATCTGGGGCGTGAGAGCATCAGTTTAAATTACTCAGTTCTTGTGCAGTTCCTGTGTCCATGCTCCCCATTACAATTGCAAGTGTGGCTAGCTTTGTGTATTACATAAAGTTTTAAGTAATACATAATGTTTAAACAGTTGCTATCCCTTTTTAGTATTAATATGCACAAAGTATAAACACCCCCCAGTACTTCCATTATTTAAACAAGTGTACGGGGTTTTAATTGTAGTAAGGTTTTCCTCAGTGACTATCAAAAATGTGTAAAGCTTGTTCTTGTTAGTGTGTCTCTCCTGGGTTTGTATGAGGCAGAATATTGGAGTTCCCCTGTTTCAAATAATGTCTCTATTCATTCTCTGCAGGATAGCTGATAGTAAAAGAAATTTTATTTTATTTTTTACTTCCCAGATGTGCTTTTTCTCCTCCTTTCCCTAACTTCATACTTATAATTTATGAAAAAAGAACTGGAGTACTTGTGGCACCTTAGAGACTAACAAATTTATTTGAGCATAAGCTTTCGTGGGCTACAGCCCACTTCTTCGGATGCATACTGTATGTTCCATTCTATGCATCCGAAGAAGTGGGCTGTAGCCCACGAAAGCTTATGCTCAAATAAATTTGTTAGTCTCTAAGGTGCCACAAGTACTCCTGTTCTTTTTGCTGATACAGACTAACACGGCTGCTACTCTGAAACTTATAATTTATGGTTACTACCAGTTCTCCCAGTGTACTGA
Source organism: Platysternon megacephalum (assembly GCA_003942145.1). Lineage (NCBI taxonomy): Eukaryota > Metazoa > Chordata > Testudines > Platysternidae > Platysternon > Platysternon megacephalum. The sequence continues at coordinate 7,944,165 of QXTE01000060.1, read as the reverse complement.
CTCCCTTCCACAAGTTACCTGCCTGTGATGGGTTTACTTTGCCTCTCCTCTGGGTCCTGCTGTTGCCAAGTGGCACTCTGATAAAAGCGTCATTTTCAGCTTCGTCATTAGTTTGCAGTCTTGTAGCCAACTTAATAACTAAGATAGAGGATTTTTGCTAAAGCAGGTGGCTGGGGGATGATTGAAAAGTTGACTTCTCTTCCTTTTATGTATCTCCTGAACCTCTCTGAGAGACGAAAAGTAAACCAAGTATTCTAGGTTGCCTGAGCTCCCTTATCCCTATTACAGTGAAGATAACTGGCCTTTGCGCTGTGGCAGGCCACCAGCTGGCTTCTGACATGCTATTCACTGTATTATATTTTACAAGTTGTTGGAACAGCATATTTTTTCCAATTTTTAATTATATTCGCATCCAGTGCTCAGAGTGCGTGTACCCTTAGTATAAAAACATGTTGGTAGTTTAGGATAGTGTCCAATAAATTGATCCCTCATAGGTCCACTCTACTGCCTCACATGAAAACTCTCCCTCCATCCCAGTCCACTTGCTCCTCTTTCCCCAGTGCTCAGAAAAAACTTTAGAAAACAAATAGGCCTTGTAGAGAGCTCTGGAAGTAAAATAATACTTTCAGCTGAAGCATGAAGTAGATTCCACAGTCCAGAAGCCCTCACTTGTAAATGTCGTCCTTCCATCTTTTCTTTGTGTGACTAGCGGCTGTTTGCCTCATGTGATCTCAGGGGTATCTCATGGGGAAAAGGTAGTGTGAGATAACCAGGAGCCAACTCATTTAAGGCCTAATTAGAGAAAATCACCGTAAATTTCACTAAGAAATTAACAGGAAGCTCTAGCCTCACTGCATTAATTCTAATCCAGTACTAACTGGAAAAAGTCAGGAATCACCATAGTAGAATCTACAACTTTATGGCTAAGTAGAAATGATAAAAATGTATTTTTGGCCACTGCTGCTATGTAACTATCCAGAAGTACGTGGGGATCCAGCATGATCCCCCCACCCCCAGATTTTGAACTTGAATAGCACAAGGTGAGCACTCTTACTATTCTTTTGTTTTCTCATGTGTGTGCCTTTTGCAGTTAAATAAAACCAAGAATATCAAGATATGCCATACACTGTTCTTGAATTTCTATAATCCCATTTACAGACCACAGCTCCTCCAAGTGATGTTTCATCCACATGTTGTTCCTAAGTGATAAATTTTGCATTTGGCTTTCTGACTTTGTTGAAACATGTAAAGACTGAGGAACATTCACAGCTCCTTATTGGATTACACATCTGAGGAGCTTCAAAAGCTCAAATTAATCTTTCCTGTGTGAGTGAAAATGTTAGCTTGCTAAATTGGCTCAAAAAGGTCTGCCACTTTTTATGGTAATATAGAACTTTATGATTTTTGCACAAAACCACTCTGAGGGTCTGCCATCACAAAGATGGAGGAGATCATGCATAATGTTGATATCAGTTACTAAAATGACTAACTGGACTCACTCTCAGAGATGTGCTTCATGATTATGATAGCAGAAATTGGATCCAAATGTTGAGAAGTTTTGAGTGTAACAAATTTAAGCTTGTCCAGACCATTTCCTGGTTTTTATTATTCTAATGGCATATGCCTAATGAATAACTGGCTTATCAGTGTAAACACTATCAAACTTACTTAAAAGCTCTGCCTACTTCATTATCAATAAGTAATTAACAAAAATAACTTATCTAAGTAAATATGCAGCTCTAAAGATATGTAGTGATTTTTTTATGGTCTCACTGAGATTAGTTCTTAGTGATCTTTGCAGATTACATACTCATTGAAACGCTGGCATACTAAGAAAATATATTAGCTATTGTTAATTATAAAAGACATTTCTGAAATGCCTTTATTTTAAGCTCTGAGTGCAGGGCATAAGTAGATGCAGTTCTTACAGATTTCACATTGTTGTTGTTAAAAATGAATTTGATCCTCTATTTCCAGTGCTTTCCTGTGTGTTGAAAGCAGATTTGCAATTGTTTTCTAATACACAGTTATATTTAGAAATCCAAAGGTTTTTTTTGGCACATGGAGTTGTTTCTGTTTACTATTGCATTTATCACAGTAGGACAGTCCTCTCTTCTTTCATAGGCTATGGGGAAATTTTCAGTGACTGAGTACCCAAAAATCTCTTTCAAGTAGCTGTAGATGGAACAGTTTAATTTCAAGTGAGGTTGGTACCTCAGACACCTGCCTCAAGCCAGAGCTCATAAACTGAAAACTAATATCCATCCACTCTCAAAAATCTCTTTGGAGACCATGTATCATGCTAATTTTGGCAAAGTATACAAGCATCTTCTAAGAGAGAGACACTGTGGGGATACTTTTCAGTGATTTTTTTGGCTAGACATATTAACCTCAACTTTATTTGTGTAGCAGCTCCTATTCAGTTTCAAAGGACAGTATAAACCTGAGGATTTAAAAGTTTTATATTAACCCATACTGGAACTTGGGTTCCTACAACCAATGTTTAAGTATTAAAGCGTAACGTAATCCTCCTAATTATGTTTTTTCTTATTTTGAAGGCTCCTGACAAGTTATATAGCAATTAAAAAAAAATTCACTTCCCCAATTAGGGGCCTCACTTAATTGTTGCAGACCCCTCTCCTTGTTATAGAGAAGAAGGGTTTGCTTCATCATTAGAAGGGAACGCCTTGGGATGGGTTCAGGAGCTAGAAGAGCCTGACAGAAGGGGAAACTACTTTGGCAAGAGGTTAGGTATTAGGCGAAGAGGGGACGGAAGAGACGAATTCTTAGTGTTACCGGGAGGAGAGCCCTCAGTAGGTATAGTTGAAATGGTATTTTATTACTTCCTTCCGGGCTTGGTGGTACATATGTAGCACTTCCTCTTTGTGAGCGACTGTGAAGGCTTTCCTCACTAAAACCTAAAAGTCACTGATCTAAAGATCTTGGACATGGAAACCAACTACAGACAAAATTGTATACAGGGTTTAAACTGACACTTGCCACACTAGTTTTGAGAAGCTAGTGGGTAAAAAGAACAGGAATTTCAGTTAATCAGAACAGAACTTATATTTTTTCTGACACTTCAGATATGATTTATTTTGATAGTGTAAGTAATTAAAAACAGAACTAGTTCTGTAAACAGACTTTCATTACAAGAAAATTATATTCTTTAAACTTTTGTAGAGAAAACTGGCATATTGCGTTCAATGTAATAGAAAAGGAGAGTGCAGAAATAATGCTGATTGTTTTATCTAATAGTTGAAATGATAGTATCTTAAGATTTTGAAGTTTTTATACAAGCTCTGATGTTTAGCTTGCTTAATGTAATTGTTTTTCTTTGTAAAGATTTGAGCTGTTTCCTTCTAGCATGACTTAAAATATATTGTATATTTTGCATTAACCAGGACACGAAATATTTTATTTCAGACTATGCTTTCCACAGGTGGTACTATGGCAAATGAGATCAGCTATAGTGTTCATCGTGTATTCAGTGAAGCATCAACAACATTGCAAACCACTCCCTCCCCACCCCGCCACCCATATTGATCTGAATTTGTTAACTTTCAGGTCACTGTGCAAAACTTTTTTTTTTCTCGGCCATGTCTTATCTGGGCAAGTGGCTGAATGTTTTGTGTTGGATGACGAGCTTCTAGTTTAGGTCTGTTTGAGGATTTCATATTTGAGACATTAGTCCTAATTTTTAAGTTGTGTGTATATATACCCACAGCTTCACATAAGTGCATTTTAAATTACTAGATATACATAAATTCCTACAAAAACATTTGATACATTATACAGCTCCTAAAATGTGGGAGTAAGGTGGCAGCAGGGAGGGGATAGCAGGAGGAAGTTGAAATCATTTGGGTTCTTAAGCCCCAGCAGAGAGATGATGTAGATGATGATTAGCAAGGGAAGGCACATACAGCTAATAAGTAGAGCTGTGTGAATAACTGAATTTTCAGCTCGCAGGCAGTTTAGAAAAAGTGTGGGGGGGGAATCATTTTGGGTTTAACAGAATCTGACAATTGTGAAAATTTTGGCAAATCAAAAAAATCCACTTTGAGTTGAACGCATCCTTTGGCATAGGGAATAAATGGATGGTTCAATTCTAATGATGAATAAATTAAGTAACTTACTTCACTAGTAGTATGATGCACTTGGACATGTGTTTTGATATTTCCCCCACTTTTGTAATCAGTAGTTTAATTGGGTTTCTTTGATCATTCTAGAGGTGTGTTTGATGCTTCTCTCAAAATGGCTGGGTTCTATGGACTGTACACCTGGCTCACTCACACCATATTTGGAATTAATATTGTCTTCATACCATCAGGTAAGAACCAAAACAAATGTTATTTATTGTACAGATGGTAGCTATGTATCCTTTTATTGTGCAGTGGCAGTAGTGATTAAATATTGCCTGTATAAAGACCTTTGTTTGAAATATTAGTAATTTACACATGCAAACTATGCTAAAAGAACTTTAAGATTTCAAATTCAAGCACTCAGAAGTAAGGAAATGCCAGAACTAAGGTTCGTTGTGTGGTCCTAGGCTCACCAGACATCTTGTCCTAATCTTCTCCTTTCCCTCCAACAGTCCAGTTTTTGTCCCTTCTGCAATAAGACTGCTTCCTTTGCCACACTTTGAGAGTGCCATTTGGGGGTTGTCATTAAGAGCACAGGAGAAGGGAGGCTTTTTGGTGTTGGCGCCATTGCCTGGCCCCACTCCAGCCTGGAGCAGCCGCAATGGGGGAAGTCTGTCTTTGCTCCTGTAGCCCTGGGCTAGAGAGAGCATGTGGTCTGTGGGGATGGCATATGCAAAAGCCTGTCTCTCACTCACGCATACAAGCTGTGAGGGGATGAAGCATGCTCGCTCACTCTGTTGCGTTGGCGCATGCCCCATCTGATTGACATTAGCAGCTGTAAGAGTCTGGAGCATGCTCAGTGAGGACAGAATTTTTTTATTTTTTTTTGCACCTACTTTCTCTGAAATCTCTACTTTTCAAAGACTTATAGTTCAGTCAAATTTGGGCATACATCCTGGGGACAGCAAAAGCCACATCCCTGACAGATTTCCAGTCCCTGCTCTAAAGCATGGGATGGTAGAGCTGTTCAAAGAATTTTTTCCTAGCCTCATTCTTGGAAATGCTAAAGCTTTTATTAAAAGGGGGGGGGAGGGCAGGGGAAAGGCCCGCCTGAGACAGGCAGATGACATGATGTAAAATATCAGTGGAAATGGTTAAAGTTTAGCAAAGTTGTAAGCAACTGAAAACAGGGCCTTTAAAAAGGGGAAGTGTTGGGCAACCATAATAACAGGTAGCTTTACGAGCCCCGTCTATAATAAAAATATAAATACATTTTTTAAAATTTCCATATTGCTGATCACAACTGTATTGGTGTATAAATAGTACTCCTGGGGGCATTCTGTGCCAAAAAGTTAAATTCTGTGCACAATTATTTAAAATTCTGCACAATTCTACCATTTTTATTTGTCAAAATAACACTACATAATCATGCCACTTTCAATTATTTTTGTAATTTATTTCAAAATACCTGTCAGTAAGAATGTCTGTAACAATACAGAGAGACACAAAGATTCCCCCAGAAGTAGAGCGTTAAAGAAACGTCTGACAACCCAGTTCCTGTTTCTCTGCTCCCTTCCCCCGCCCANCCCAGAGCCAAGCTGCGTGCCCCCCCCCCCCCCCCCAGCCAATACATCTGAACCCTCTCCCTCCCCCCAGAGCCCAGCCAAGGGGCCCCCCTTGCCTAGATACCCTTCTCGCCCCCTCCCCCCCCAAGTTCAGGGATCCAGAGGGAGAAACAGTCTGATGCTCAGTCCTAGGCTTGCATGGAGTTTCCTAAGCACTACCCTTTCCGTCCCTCAGAGAGTGCTGGGAACTGCAGCTGTCAGGAACCCTTTAGCTCCATCCCCCTCCCCCCAGCAGTGTCTTCTATGTGTGAACTGGGCTCTGCTGGGTCCAGTGGCCCCTAGTGGTAGCCAGCAGCGCTGCAGCCCATTTCTGTGGGGGAAAGGAAATTCTGCGCACACAACGTTAATTTCTGCAAAATTCTGAATTGCGCAGTGGTGCAGAATTCCCCTAGGAGTAAAATAGAAGTTTCTACCTTGGGTTGAAAAGACTGCTTCTGCTTGTTTTTTTTTTTTTATTCACATCCATTTTTATGTCACAATCATCCATTTTTGATATGGAAAGAATTTAGATATCAGAATTTTGGAGAAGGTGTAATAACCAAAAAAAGGAAGAGCTGTATACTCCAAAGGCCTGATCTGCAACTTTTTTTTTGTTCCTTATTCCAAGTGGTCCCATTGATTTAAATGGGGCTATTTGCACAGTAAACGTGGCAGAATCTGACCCGAAGTATTTTTTGTATAATACTATGTTTTCTGATCTCTCCTTCCTAACTTCTGACTTACGGTGTACTCTATTATGTTAGCATTGGCAGCAATCCTTGGAGCTGTTCCATTTCTGGGAACATACTGGGCATCTATACCTGCAATTCTAGATCTGTGGCTCACCCAAGGACAAGGATGCAAAGCCATTTTGCTCTTGGTTTTTCACCTGTTGCCAACATACTTTGTAGACACAGCAATCTACTCAGATATATCAGGGTAAGTGTCTCACTGAAGACCTCTCAAAGCATGCTATTTTTTTTATGTTGGATCACACTCTTGCCTTAATTAACTTTTGTCCAAACTATAGTGGTGTTTTCAGTGTTTTAAGCACATGAACAGGTTTATTGAGACCATATAATAATAATAATAATAATTAATAATAAATCTAACTTTTCAGAATGTCAGTACTACCACAACACTCTCCTCTCTACCCAACCAGTCAGCACTAGTCTGCATGTATAAGTCTTACATCATACCCTGAAAGTCAGCCAACTCTGGCTTTGCTTGAGCAAGAATGGAAGCAAATACAGGAGCATAGGAATTGCCATATATACTGTATCAGACCAATGGTCCATGTAGTCTAGTACCTTCACTCTAGAATGACCAGTACCAGATACTTCAGAGGAAGGCACAAGAAACCTAGTAGTAGGCAACTATGGATTAATCAGTCCATAGTGAACGTTTCTTCCAAACTCCCTTCATGTGGAGGTTGAATTATGTTCTGNTCTATTATGTTAGCATTGGCAGCAATCCTTGGAGCTGTTCCATTTCTGGGAACATACTGGGCATCTATACCTGCAATTCTAGATCTGTGGCTCACCCAAGGACAAGGATGCAAAGCCATTTTGCTCTTGGTTTTTCACCTGTTGCCAACATACTTTGTAGACACAGCAATCTACTCAGATATATCAGGGTAAGTGTCTCACTGAAGACCTCTCAAAGCATGCTATTTTTTTTATGTTGGATCACACTCTTGCCTTAATTAACTTTTGTCCAAACTATAGTGGTGTTTTCAGTGTTTTAAGCACATGAACAGGTTTATTGAGACCATATAATAATAATAATAATAATTAATAATAAATCTAACTTTTCAGAATGTCAGTACTACCACAACACTCTCCTCTCTACCCAACCAGTCAGCACTAGTCTGCATGTATAAGTCTTACATCATACCCTGAAAGTCAGCCAACTCTGGCTTTGCTTGAGCAAGAATGGAAGCAAATACAGGAGCATAGGAATTGCCATATATACTGTATCAGACCAATGGTCCATGTAGTCTAGTACCTTCACTCTAGAATGACCAGTACCAGATACTTCAGAGGAAGGCACAAGAAACCTAGTAGTAGGCAACTATGGATTAATCAGTCCATAGTGAACGTTTCTTCCAAACTCCCTTCATGTGGAGGTTGAATTATGTTCTGTACTGCATACAGGTGTGGTCTCCTCATCTCAAAAAAGATATACTGGCATTAGAAAAGGTTCAGAGAAGGGCAACTAAAATGATTAGGGGTTTGGAATGGGTCCCATCCGAGCAGAGATTAAAGAGGCTAGGACTTTTCAGCTTGGAAAAGAGGAGACTAAGGGGGGATATGATAGAGGTATATAAAATCATGAGTGGTGTGGAGAAATTGAATAAGGAAAAGTTATTTACTTGTTCCCATATGAGGAGGTTGTGAAGGCTAGGACTATAACAGGGTTTAAAAGAGAACTAGATACATTCATGGAGGTTAAGTCCATTAATGGCTATTAGCCAGGATGGGTAAGGAATGGTGTCCCTACCCTCTGTTTGTCAGAGGGTGGAGATGGATGGCAGAAGAGAGATCACTTGATCATTGCCTGTTGGGTTCACTCCTTCTGGGGCACCTGGCATTAGTCGCTGTCGGTGGACAGGATGCTGGGCTGGATGGACCTTTGGTCTGACCCAGTATGGCCATTCTTATGTTCTTAAGTAGGAGTACCAGAGTTTGGGGCTCTCCTTAAGAATGTTCTGGCACTAACCACCAGATGTAAAAATCTAGGGACTACAAGTCAGATTTTTAAAGGTATTTAGATTCCTAAAGATACAAATAGGCACCTAGCCCCCATTGTAGGAGTTCAGAACATACTCACCTATCTGCAACTTGAGGCACCTAAATACCTTTAAAAACGTGGCCCTAACAGCTTGAGCTTCCCTCTGATTTCAACTGTTGAGAGAGAAGAGAAACTCCAAACCTATGTAGGGTCAAATCCAAACCCTTCAGTTGCAGCCAGAATAATAAGCAGGCAGCTGAAACTTCCAACTTTCCAATTAGAGCTCATTGCAGTGATCTAGACTGGAGGTGACAAAAATAACTCTGGTTGAGGTCCACATCAGCAAGGAATGGTCACAACCTTGTAGTGATGTACAGATATAAAAATATGCTCTTAGGCACTGCTGCTGTCTCTGCCCTTAGGAGTAATTGTACATTTAGTAGAACTCTTAAATTATTTTAGCCAGATGCTGGAACAGCTTAATTTTTATTATAATGCACCTAGAGATGTTCATCAAATCAAAGCATTAGGTAGACTGTTTATTTCTATTCTGTGGGAAGACAAGATTTGCCATAGTCTTAAAATCTTTTGGTCTCATCCAACTGGGCCAGATAATGATACTGTGCAGAGAGAACTGGTCCTTGAAAATATCCATAGTCTTAAGTTTCTTCAGACTATTGCACTGGTTGCTTTTCTCATCAATTTGTTCCAGTAAGTGAAGTATAAATTACTACTGTTCTCCAATGATAGATTATTTATGCTTGTAGGGACAGTGGTCATTAAAAAGCCAATCACCTCATTCTTCCATTTATTCATTAGAATTTTTTCAGCTGCAATGAGATGGCTCTGTTTACTGCCTATAAAATGCCTCTGATAGAGATGAATTTACTAAGGGGCAGAGAAGAAACCTTACTGTTCCCATTAAACAAAACAAAAACACTCTGCTGCATTGTAGATTAGATTAAGTGCATTAGAAATAGCTATAATTGGGTTATGCAGGGTTTTCTAAATGTATAAACTGATATTAGTTGTATCTCATCAGGCAACTTGTTGCAGCAGCTGCCTATGTAATTTAACAACCTGGACCAAAAAAATTAAAGTTGACACAACTGTTGAAAAAATTTGCAAAGAGTTAAAGAATTCAGCAGTCAGTCACAAGTCCACATTTTTTAGTGAGGGTAACAAAAGTTCTGTCTAAATCCCACCCTCTCATAATCAAATGATCTACTCCTGCTCCTGCTGTGTATTAGATCTGATTTATGTCACAAGTGAAGCTGAGTTGTGTGTTGTGTTCAGCTCCCACTCTGTGCAGTAGTGACAAAGATCAGAACAGCAATAGTGCAGGTGGCATAAGTCGGGACTGTGGTGGGTCTTTGGTGCTTTGTGTAGAAGTTTGACAGCAACCGCCAGAACTCTGCCTGACTAGCCAATATTCTCATTCCCTTATATCCAGTTCCAAAACCACCCCTCAAAATGTGTACTACTTATTTTACTACAAGCCTCTCCACACAATTCCTTATTTATTGTCAGTATGCTGGCTTATGCGCTGTAAGTATGCGGAGCAGGCTAGGTTTTGGTTTTTGCATAATACTGTCGGTTGGGTTTTAGTTTTGTGCTTTGGAACTGTTCCATTTAATTTGAACTGCTAAAGTATGGCAGTGGGGGGAGGTACAGATAAAATATTCTCATTTTGACCCATTTTCAATCATCTCTTTAGGACACATCACTTAGGAGTGGTTTCCAGATGCTAGATTAATTAGTTGGGGTCTGGGGGTTGATGTTGGTCTTTTTTTTTTTTTTTTTCAATTTTTTTTTTTAATTAGGAGTGGTAGAAAGTTTTGAAATTTTGAATAATTTTTTCCCTGATGTTTTTAGATATGTTTGAAATTTCCCCTCCTCTTTTTAAACAACTATAGAGCAAGTTTTAATTTAAAGTTTCAGCTTAATTTTGAATTTAAAAGGAAACTTTTTGAAAATAATCAGATATTCCTCCTTTTCCCCCTAACCCAGCTGTACTCATGGATGCCTTTCCATTGTGCATTTGTGTGTGGGATCATGCCAAGTCTTTAATTATGTGGTTACCTCCCTGCAAGTGGCTCATTTGCCATCTTTTCTTTGTAGTGTTGGCTGCTTCTGCTGTAGGATTTCCTTAGTGAAGCAGGGCTTTAGTATTGGCAGTATTTAGAATGGCAGCTTTAGTATTGCTGTATAGAACAGTGATAGGGGTGATAGCCAGGCCTTAACACATAAGGGCATCATCTTTGAGATACTTGCTACAGTCTTTGAGAGCAGTTGTTATTAGGCTGCTCCCAAGCCTGTGTTTCCTAGATGGCTTTATGATGCTTTACAAGTAAGACAGCTAAAATCGAATGTCTTTAGATATTTTCATTCGTTTCCCCCTTACCATTCTGCAAATAAAAACTAATTCCAATGAGAGAATATGAAATGTTGTGAATCTACAAACTACTCTTGTTAGCTTGTGTAAAGTTTAGGGCACACATGACATATCATCATTTAGTAATTAGAGGTTACATGAAGACACATATTGCCAGCCATCTTATAAATTGTAATTCAAAAATCTTTACAAAGATTGTGTTTTATGATTAGCCTTGAGCATTTCATTTTGAAATCTGAAGCCTACCTAGAATCAACTACTTGTAACAGAGACTGTTCCTTCTTCAATATGTGGAAAGTGTCTACTACATTGTGGACATTACCAAGATCAAATACTAATTAATAATACTAGAATGTTTGTACTCGCAACATTTATAGCAATCTGTAGTTCCATCAGCTTGATATGCTAAATAACATTTGCTAATCAATCCACATTTCCATAAATGATATTATTTGCTGTTATAAACTATTGCTCTATAGTAACTTATTCTCCTTATGCTGTAATTCCAGAGGTGGCCATCCCTACCTGACAGGCCTCGCAGTAGCTGGTGGAGCATATTACCTAGGATTGGAAGGAGCGATCATAGGACCCATACTGCTTTGTATACTGGTGGTTGCCTCTAACATATACAGTGCCATGTTAGTGAGTCCAACAAATTCAGTTCCCACCCCATCACAAACACCATGGCCTCTGCAGATATATCAGTAAGTAATAGATTAGTATGATGTGGAGTGAATCACAGACTGTGTAAGAACAAACAAACTTCTTATAAATAGGGAACTATTCATTGTGGGTTTGGGGAAGGGTTTTAGGAGAACTTATTATTCTATAATACTCTAGAAATAAAAACTAGGGGGTAGATTGTGGTTTCCAAAGCAGTGTAAAGAATGTGACTGCAACCATTGATATAAATAACATAAGGGGGCAAGATTAGTGATTGTGGGCTTGATCCTGCATTTTACTCATATGTATAATACCAATATCTCCAATGGGGGCCACTCACATGAACAAAAAATAAAGATTCGGTCCCATGGCAAATTTCTGCCTAGTTTTGCAATTATGTTCTAAAGCTTTCCATGTTTATGCAGTCTCACAATATACGGTAATCTCGCAACTATGCATTTTATCATCCTCTTCCCTTTGTTTGTTTGCTCTCCCTCAGTAAGTGAATATTTTCTTTCAGGCCATCTAGAGAGAGTCCTGAAGAGATGAAAATGGCCACAGAGTGAGATTTACAGCATCTTGCACCTGATCAACATGAAGTTGTCACTCTCTTCAACCTGGATTGAGTTCAGAACAGTCGTGGCCTTCTGTCCCTCTTCCAGCTGTGCCTAGTGACAGCTCATAGTGAAGCACAGTTTAAAACAAACCCTCACATCTGCTGGCCTTATATTATTAAGCACTTTGCCTTTGCAAGAGAGACTGTCTGTTTCCCATCACTTTGCATATTAACACACAGATTTAAAGTTCAGATGCCTTGTGTGTAGATTTTTTTTCTTGATACAGAGATCTTAAGAAGGACAAGTAATATCCACTGAATCAAGGATGCCATCTGCTGAAATGACTAACTTGGCTTTTATTTCTTTGGATGTTTGCATCATTAGACTTTTAGTAATTTTAAACAAGTTAACCCCCAAGTCTTTTGTTGCTGAAATCTTTAGTTGATCTAAGGATGTATTTACTTGTAGAGATGCTAAAACTTTTAGGTGTGAAGCACCTGCTATTAAAAGAAAATATAGTATAATTATCTGCAGCTTCTCAAAGCATTTCTTTTGAGAGGTGTGACAGTCACCATTCAATTACTAACACTTGAAGCTTATTTATGTGTACACTAATAGTGTTTATGCTGTCAGGGAGGATGCTTCCACTTGCCGATTGTGTTAAGTGTAGGTAATCCTCATGTGGAATAGGAGTATTTGTAAAAACAATTTAATCCTTGAGTTCACTTTTGCCGTTAAACTTAGTATTCTGTTTTGGTTTATTGATAAAGCTTAATTTAATGCACCAGGGTCTCAGTAAGATGATGTACACGAAGTCCCAATGGATTCTTGCGAAATTTAACCAAAGGACTTAAATATTTCCAGGCAGAAGTAATATTGGATTACCATATCTAATTACAAGATTTGGAAGATGCTGAATGATTGTGTTCACATAATTTTTTTTATTCTCATTTATTGAGAAGTAATAATCAAGAAGGTGAGAAATGATGGGGGAAGGGTGAAAGCACAAGACAAGCAGAGATCTCAAATTCCTAAAATGTGTTCTTGTCCTGGGCACCAAATTGAAGTACACTAGAGCTTTTTTTTTTTTTTTTTTTTTTTTTTTCACCCAAACTGTAGTTGGCCTTAAGTTGCAGTTTTAGTGGCACTGAAGGCTTTTCATACCTTGGTTATTGATGCAGGTTTGAAATAGTGGTTTATTGGCACCAAAAAAGTAATTAAATTATTTGTTGTGTAAGTTCTTAGACTCGAAAGACAGATAAAGCGAGCAAAAATTTTTACCCCAAATAATTGGTCAAAGAATACACTCAGATCATCAGGCACCAGGTACAATACAAATAAGCTGCTATGTAGGTGGTGTGGTTTTCTTTTCTTTTTTTTCCAATACCAGAGCAAAACCATTCCATTCCTGATTGACTCTACCTTGAATTTATGGCAGGGTTTCTTCTTTTCTGATTTATACAAAATACAGGCCATGTCATGCATTTCATCTGTCCTTGCATTATAAAACAGCTATAGTACAAATCTGTCCATATCATAGACCCAAGTGAGAGAGGTTGTTATAGATCGCTACTAGTTTTTTGACGTGACCGTACATGTGTTTATAGATAATATTTCTAAGACTGAATCCTTTGTGCCCTATGTATTGCAGTGTTTTGAGATCAGTTCAGTGTGCTGCAATGCATGGGCACAGTATGTGTAGTTCTGGATGGAGTAACTGCCCTAACTTTGAATTTCCTTGCTTCTGTGGAACAAAGTTAGACCCTTTACATTATTCAACATCATTTTGTTTCATAAATGACAATTATGGAAAAGTCAGGATCTCACTAAGAGTATCAATATTCCTGTAGTATACAGACCAGTATATGAATGATGGACTATAATTGCTCTTGGGAAAGTTCTGTTATATTAGTGTATGCTACCATGCTGAGCAGCATTACGTATCTGTTTTGGTTAATCAGGTCATTGTGTACCCAGGCAACTTTTGAAAAGGGTTGTCACTTGAGTGAAAAATGCTTAAAATGTATACAACTAACAAGAATCCATAAGCTTTAATATTTTTACACTTTTCTCTTGCTGCTTTTTGCTCACTATTAAAGATTGTGTTAAGTGTTTTCTACATTAGATAGCATGTTCACATCTAACCTGATCTTTCATAACCCTGTGTTACTGAATTTGTGATGTCAGTCATTTCCATGCTACCAGATAGTGATGTCATAAACAAAGGCTGATTTCTTTACTATAATCACAGAGAAGAATCTCTGATATGAGAGGAGAGTTTTTTTTCAAGCACAAGTATCTTCAATAATAGCAAAAAAAATTAATAAACTGAGAAGACATGTTGTTGCTATTTTGAAATGTTCCTTTCCCAATGTGAAAAAAATCCATCAGTGTGTATAGCATTGATACGATACGCATTGTCTATTTGTTTTTATGTATGCGGTTTTTTAAAACGACTACTTGAGGCTTCCAGTCTCCAACTTCAACTAATATTTGCCATTAATAACACAATAATAAAGCTGTAAATTCACGGTAAACCTAGATTTAAGATCCCATACGTTATGCCATGTCTGTATCTGAGGAACAAAGACTGTGTCCCATGTCCCTTTGAGGCATGAGGCTCAATGACAATATAGTAATGAGTAAACTCTGCTTTTAAAATTACCATGTCAAAATACTCAATCACCCACATGCTTACTTAACAAATGTAAAAAATCAGAATCTTTACATATAGATGCCTTATGGAAAAGTATATGTTGTTAACATAATGCCTGTTAGTGTTCAAAAAATAAATTGTCACTAGGAACTAATGACCTGCACATTTTCATTTTTAACATCCATTTTCATTTGTGGAAACATACATCTGAAATGGTTTTTTTTTTAAATCAACTTTCCAGCAACTTAAAAATTACCAAACTAATTTTATCCACGTTGTTCTTTTAACAAAGAAAAAAAAGGGGGCAGGGGCGGGGGGGGAACAATTCTGAATATACTTTGTATGAAAAAAAAATCTTTGAGTAATTTTTAACCCAGTTATAGAACCCAGGAAAAATGATTTCTAGACCCTTCTTTGTGCAGTGGCATTCTGAATAGGGCCCTCCCTCTACTGCATATTTATAGCCTCTATCACAATGAGGCTTGATTTAGTCTGGATCTTCTTGGCATTACCATAATAAACTGTTTCTAAAATAATAGTCAAATTAAACACTGTGTGTGCAAGTACAAAATCAGTCATTTTAATGAGTTGTTAAAGGAATGCTTATATTTGTATTGGTTGTCATGAAATGGTACTCAGCAGTGAAATAATGATGACAACATAAGGTGTGTCAGCCATGATGCTGTCATGTTTTTCTAGCACATTAGGTTTATCCTAAGTACAAAGTTATCAATAGCTCTATGGTACTAATGGTTTTTAGCATACATTTCAGTAGATTTATTTCCTCCTTTTTTATTAAATTGGAGTGTTTAGGCACATGAATTTTTGTTAATGATTATTGGATTATGAAACCAGTAATAGCTTACAAAACTACAGACTGCAATAAAAAAAATTGTAAAAAATTTAACTGCTGTCTCCAGTGTTAGCATTCAGTATGTTTATTTTAATTTCCAAAAAAAAAGTTAATACGGCAAAAATGTTAAATCCTCTATTAAAAAGACCGAGCCTAAATTTAACAGTAACACCTTTGTAAAAAAATGTAAAAGAAAATTCAGTCCACAGTTAGGGTTAAACTCCTCATCTTCTTAAAAATAATAATAATTGCTGCAGTGCTAATCCCTTGCACTAGGGTCATTAGACTACTTATAAGGCTGCTTCCCCAGTACACTTAATACAGTGGGGCTGGAAGGACACCATGATGCAAGTGCCTGAGTGGCAGAATGGCCCACCATCGCCTTCATACATGTATAGACTGTTTGTATTGTGTGTAATATGTCTGCTTAGACACTCTCACTCCAGAGTACAATGCTGGATTCATGGTAACTACTGTGAAAATAGACTATACTTTTTTTAATGCATTTGCATTAAAGATGTGTATTTTTTTAAATTAAAGTTAGAAGACTATGGTTAATATCGACGACAACATTTAATTTTCTGTAGACAGTTTCAGGGAAGCCTGTAGTTTTAAAAGAGAGAATAATGGTTTCCACTCTTCTAGTTACAGTTGACATGCCTTAAACCTACAGATGGATCTTCTCCAGAACTCACTCCTCTTATTTGGTTTATTATATGAGAGTAAAAACAGTATTTTCTCTTCCTCTTTGGGCACTCCAGTGAATTACAGAATGTAACAATGCAATTCCCCTTTCATTCCCAAGTTTTCTGTGAAATAAAATGGCCTAAAGTTTTTAAAGTCATGTGGCTTTAATTGGGCATTGTTTCTTACTGTCAGTTTTAGTCAGGTTCCTTCATGCTTTATGATGAATGTGTACAAGTATTTTATGAAGGTAAAGCAGGTATTGTATGAAGCATGAAAAATGAGCTAAGTGTTTTTAAAAATCAGAAGTAATGAGGGTATTCAAGTATTCCACGTTAGTTGTGTTTTTATAAAGTGTATACATATGAACATAGTCTGTTTTTCTTCAAATTATTTTTAACTGACAAACTTTCTTTTGTGATTCCTAGGAATAAAATGTTGTGTTGCCTGTGTATATAGTAGAAATAAACATTTTCTGGAACTGTCTATATATGGTATACAATAAATAGGTAAAGAGACTGGGGAGAAACTAGCAAATATCTGATCAGGTGACTAAATAAACTGTTCTGATGTAATAGCCGTACAAAACTAGTCAACACCAGTCTTTCTAGTAACAGCTCAAGAACCAGAATTTAGAGCCTATTGGTCCTGAAAGTAGTTGCACTGGTCCACCAGAGCACTTCTAGCCTTAATAGGTCATGAAATATCAGGCTATGAAATCCACAAATGTTGTTACTCTTTTTTCCTTCCCCACTTATAGAATGACATTTTGGTATCTGGTTTTTATGAATTACTAGAATTGGAGATTATTGCTTTATGCCTTTTGTAAAATAGGTTCCAAGATTCAGAGAGTATGCTGCTACAGCAGTCGGTCTGATTCAGGAAAGCAATTTCTCTCTAGGACAACATTTAAGCAAATCCCATTGAAGTCTGTATTAAAGCCATGTGTGTGTTTCAGTGCTGCCCTAAATAGTGATGGACTTAAGCACATGCTTAAGTGCTTATATTCTAGTACTGAAGATGGCAGCATTTAGAATCATGTTGGAATTAAAAGCAGGTGGGGGAGGAAAATAGTCAGATCTGACACCTTTCCAGTGGAATACAGCATTCATTGTATGGCTCGGATGGGTTTTCAGTATGTTGAATTTAAAACTGTTGTTGTTTTACTCAGTCCAGTCTTGGTTGTGTGTGTGTGTGTGTGTGTGGTTTGTTTTTGGTGTTTTGTTTTCGTCACTGGATGAGGGTGAACTATAACAAGTCTTTGACTTCTAGTAAAAGTAATTTTCATTCCCTGCACAAGGCTTTGACATAGTCACAATGTAACAGCATGATACAGAGTTACATCAGAACAAAAGTCTGTTCAATGAAAAAACAAATTGACATCCAGGCCTTAGTGCTGGATTAATAAATAAAACCACCACAGTTGGCCTCTTTGCTGCTAGTCTCAGCCCAGAGCACCTCTCTTCTAGAAGTACCTTGTCAAAGCAGTGTCAGTGAAGATTATTGCTTTCTTACTGCCCATGACTGACTTGCTCTGGGGATGGATGTCTTCAGTCTCCAGTGTCGTCAGTCTGATGTATTTCACATGCATTAAATTAGTCAAATGTTCACCTTTTTAAAAATGTAATCAAATGTTACTCTGCAGCATTCAGTGAAAGTTAAGACTGTTTTTGTTTTTGAACTGAGTAAGAGCTAAGCAATTAGCATATATGTACTCACCAATATTTGGTGTTTTGGTAGGAGGGCAGCATAGCTTCTTTTCTGTATATGTTAGTTTGGCTAAAACTAAATCCAAAGAAACTGTATAATATTGGATTCTAAGACTAGTTTGGTTAATGTCACCACAGATGTGTTGAATTACAAAGCATCGGTTATTGTGCCTGACTTGAGGTGTGCATTCCAATTTCAAGTTATTTGTGTGGATTTGGAGAAGTAACTTCTACTGCCCGTTGTCATGACAAATTTGTGTGTAAATTAACGTGATACATCTTCAGAATAAGAATTACATTCCAAAGTAATAATACTTGACCTGGTAATTTATAATAATTGTTACTGCATGTATAATAGTTTGAAAAGATAACTCCTGTGCCTGTCTATGGTGGAACAACAGAAATATCAGTTGCTATTGGTAAGAACTCTTGAGTAGACTGAATAATTATTTAAAAACTTAATTTATTTTTGACTACTCAGAACATTTTGTTTCCTAGCAAATAGGTTTCCTGTAGCAGCTATTAAAAGCTTTTAACACAGTATTGTATGCACATCATAGTCCTTTGTAAACATAATGTTTAATATGTTTTGAAATAAAAATCTGTGCTGAATGTTTTAAAAAAAAAGTCTGGGTCTTTGTTAATGGTTGAATAAAAGCATAGTTGAACTGAATAAGCATTATGTTAAATTTGAGTGGATTCCTGGATGTAATTGTCCAAATAGGTACAGTACAGTAACTACTGGATGCCCTGGAGACTAATAGTTGATGCTTAGCAGCAGTTCATGCTCTCTCTAATGGTGTTTTCAGTATGATTTCTTATAGGGAACAGAAATTATAGTAATCTGGTATCACAAAGCACAATTTTAGAGCATTTCAAATGACCATAAAACAGAAATGGTCAAATACAGCCTTTGCGGTTGCTCTCATCTTTAAAACAGATGTAAAGGCTGAAGTTCAAGCTTGCAATATTCCAGCCTGGTAAGGCCAGTAGTGTATGGTTCTATGTATTTGATACAGACCTTTTTAGGAAATGTAAAATCTTCCAATTAAGCTGCCTTCAAAAGGTTCCCAAATTACAGTATGCAGTGAACAGAGTAGTGTGCTCAGTTACTGAGAAGACCTTACAATGATTTTTTCAGATGACTAAAACCAGTCTATTATTTTCTCCTGTGTGTCCATGCGAGGGAAGTGTCCATGATCAGTGCTAACCCATCTCCTTTTAATTAGGAACCAGTACAAATAAATGTTTGTATTCAATAATCAAAAATATACTATGCTATTGAGACCTCTTTATTTATATTACATTTTGGAACCAGGTTCTATAGGAAGTGGATCACAACCTTTGAACCCAAGGTGTTTTTTGCTGATTGGAGGGCAATTTGCTAATATAACCAGAGGGATTTACTGACTCAGTAGTTCACACTATAGTAAATTATACCACAGATTAATTTGGCCCAGTTGACAACCAGCCTTTTGGTGCCAAAGGAGTATGATCAACTCTGGATACGTGTGACCAAAATATTCAAGAGGAAGACCCACTTCTGAGGAACTTGTCAAATGCTGAAAATATTTGGTGCGTCAGAAGATCTCCTTACATCGTATCTCTTTCCAATGGCCGATCTTCTGTATTTGCTCTGCATGCTGCAATTTCTAACTTAAAATAAATTGTTCTCAAGGAAAATCTCACCCAAAAGCTATTTGAGCTGACAGCATTGAGCTAAATTATGTAATGAAAATGGGAAAAGTGTGCCAAATATAGCTGCTTGTTGAATTACATCATCTTTTTAAGAGATACAAGTAGTTAAGTTGGTACGTTCTTATTGGGCACCAGTCCTTTTTACTGTTACCATATAAGGACCTAACACTTGAGAATCCTAAAAGTCTTCTACTGACAGTGGCTGTCCACACACCCAGCCCTGCATTCATTCAATCTGCATTTGAAATTATCTACAGACTGGGGTGTAATAAAGTTGAACATTCAGTGTAAATGTCAGAGTAAATTTTTAAAGTGGAGCAACTCCTAAGTCTAATGGCTTTAGCGGCAGGTTCTACAAGAACAAAAATTGCAGCTTTCAGAACATGTTTCTCCCTGCTTCTTGGTGAAGGTGGACACTAAAGAAGTTTGTAGGGCAGCTTTTGCCCCAAGTTGCACCATTCTCAACCCCTTTGAAGTTATTGTTGCATCGGGTGTAAATCAGAACAAAATTCCATGAGAACGATCTCCTCATCTGTCACCTTCTGTAAGGATGTCCCTATCTCAGAGATCTGCAGAGTGGCGACATGGATGTCAGTCCACGCCTTTGCAGAACATTATGTGATCACCAGGGACTCTGCCTCTGATGCCATCTTTGGTTTCACAGTACTATCATCTGTGACCAACCCAACTCCAAAGTCCCAGCCCTCCAAGGGGGTTACTGCTTGGGAGTCACCTACAGTGGAGCACCCATAGCGACACTACTCAAAGAATAAGTTAGCTTGTGCAGTAACAATGGTTCTTCGAGATGTGTGTCCCTATGTGTGCTCCATTGCCTGCCCTCCTCCCCTCTACTCAGGGCCAGCACAACCCATTAGGCGACCTAGGCGGTCGCCTAGGGCACTAACATTTGGGGGACGCCGGCGCCCCGGTCGTCGTCGGTATTTTGGGGGCGGGACCTTCCGCCACCTCTGTTGGGGGCGGCATTTTGGGGGCGGGACCTTCCACCGCCTAGGGCGGCGAAAAAGCTGGCGGCGCTCCTGCCTTTACTTCAGAGTTCTTCCTGTGACTCTGTGGTAGAGCAGGCACTAAGGGGAGTTAGCCCACGTGCGCTGGCTAGCCTTGTGGTGCGGCACAAGGAGAGAGAGCACATGTGCAGACCCAACGGACACTGCTACCAAAGATCTCCGATCAGCAGCTGAGGGATGCAGACACACATGCAGAGGAGCACCCACAGGGGGACACACCTCTCGAAGAACCATCGTTGCTGCACAAGGTGAGTAACTTCTTTCCTTTGGACTGCAGATGACACTAAGCTGGGAGGAGTGGTAGATACACTGGAGGGTAGGGATAGGCTACAGAGGGACCTACACAAATTAGAGGATTGGGCCAAAAGAAATCTGATGAGGTTCAACAAGGACAAGTGCAGAGTCCTGCACTTAGGATGGAAGAATACCATGCACTGCTACAGACTAGGGACTGAATGGCTAGGCAGCAGTTCTGTAGTAAAGGACCTAGGGGTTACAGTGGACGAGAAGCTGGATATGAGTCAACAGTGTGCCCTTGTTGCCAAGAAGGCTAACGGCATTTTGGGCTGTGTAAGTAGGAGCATTGCCAGCAGATCAAGGGACGTGATCATTCTCCTCTATTCAGCACTGGTGAGGTNCTGGAATGGGTTACCTAGGGAGGTGGCGGAATCTCCTTCCTTAGAGGTTTTTAAGGTCAGGCTTAACGAAGCCCTGGCTGGGATGATTTAGTTGGGGATTGGTCCTGCTTTGAGCTGGGGGTTGGACTAGATGACCTCCTGAGGTCCCTTCCAACCCTGATATTCTATGATTCTATGTGTGTAGTTTAAGAAGCCCTGAAGAAGGGAAAGAGAGAGGCAGGGCACTGCAGAGGCAGCCCTGACTACTTGGGGGTGCTCGGAAAGCAGTTGACCCTATTACACCATAATATGCTTTTTAGAAATAGTGTAATCATGTAATTATATTACTAAGGAGGAAGAAATAAGTTTGCCCATTGAACCTTAATTTTGTTTTTCCTGATTTCAAGGTTGACTTTATTAATGTAGTCATTCGGAGTTCAAAATTGCTATTTTGAAGAGTCCAGTTTTCACATTAGTAATAATAAATCTGTCCTTTTTATTGTGATGTGACTACAGTTTAATGAACACATTAAAATGTAATTTTAATTATTTTGTGGTAGTGCCCAGATGCCCCCGTGAGGCTGAGGGCTCGTTGAACTAGAAACTGTACAAACACACAGGTGAACATGGTCCCTGTATCAAAGAAAGTTATTTCCTGGCTTGAGTCACCTGGCCATGGTCAGAGTTGCAAAGATTATAGCCTGTCACATGTTGGGTGGCCACAATTACACTACTGAGCGGCAGCTCTGCTATAGTTAACATTTAGAGTTGCTTATTTTTAAAACATTGACTTTTTTAGGTGCTCTAAAATCCACCTGCTTATTCAGATTGTCTTGCAATTTGCTGTGCCTCGTGGTGGTGGGGGGTCTGCTTCTAGAGGAAAGGGGAGGTTAGATGAGTGTAGGGGAATGCGGAGAGGCAAGGAAGGGGTCAGAGTTGTTCAGTGGAGATATAGAGAAGGGCTTCAGCTCTGCCCCCAAAACTTCCTACAATCCTATTTCCCCCCACTATTGTCCCACATTCAAAACCTGTTCCTACAGCACTGAGACCAGGATGGGGAGCTGGGAACTGGCCTGTTCCATGCGTGCCATAGCCTCACAGACACTGAAATCACAGGAGGGGAAAGAAAACACCCCCTGAAATGAATGGAGCAGTTCACACCTCTGAGAGCTATTGTTTTAGGCTATAGTCTTTTGCCTGGGGTGATCTTATTCAGCACAGAACATTGCATTCCACTTCTCTGAGCCTTAAATGCTGCAGATGGTTGTATAGAGCCCCTTCCCCATACACTAGGCCAAATCTGGCATAAGGACTCTGTATCTCCATGCATCTACCCCTTCCTACCTCGAACTGGTGTACACACTCCTCAGAGTCCCATGACTTTCCCACTTCTCCATGGCCTTTCCTAGTTTATCATGGGCATGAACTGGCAAAGATGAGGGTGGATCTGGTGTGTGTGTTGCATTACTATAACTCTTCCTTCCCTGGTTTTCAGATGTTTGAGTGTAGCTGAACGTAACATTCGGGAAGGGCAATCAGGGCAGGGAAGGGCAGGATCTTGACAAAGGGAAGTCAGGGCCGATGATCAGTATGACACTCATCCCATACTCTTTACAGTGATGATATGGTATGATTATGACATAATTATGTACTTTATGCAAGAAGGGTCATGTGAGATGTCATTGACAAGGTTATGATTTGCTGAATATGGTTATCCTAGTCGTACGGATGTATCAGTTTTGTATCTGAAGTTGTGAACATTGGCTATATATCTGTATTTCAAAATGTAGTTACACCTGGGGAATGCCACTATACAAGATGCTTTCATTCTCAATAGCTGGGTGGGGAAGGGCCTATTATAGGGAATGGGCCATTAGGAAAATAGGCCTTAGAAGAAGCTTATCTCCCACCTGGGGAGCCTTCCTGAGAATGCTCCAGACAGCCTCCAAGTAATGGCTGCTATGACTCTACAAAGACATATCTCTAGATTCCACCTTGGGATGTCTGTTTTTACACAGACTGGTCTGGGAACCAAGCTTTGAAAAAAAGGATTCCCGCCATATGCAAAAGCTATATAAGGCAGGGAGTGACATCGGTGGTTCTTCACTCCTCACACAAGAAGACTCCTGGAAATACCTGAAGAACAAAGACTGAACTGGGGGAGGTGCCGGACCCAGGCTAAAGGGGTTTTTAGCCTGTGAATGGAACACCTGAGGATTCCAAGCTGTAAGCAAATTGCAGCTTGCCCCTTAAGATCCTGCAGCCTGCTTGTATCCTCTCTTAGGGGGTGAAAATTTGCTACTTATATCCAATCTATTTAGTATATTAAGCTTAATTTGCGTTTTTTGTTGATTTGCTAGATAATCTGCTTTGATCTGTTTGCCATCACTTATAATCTATTTTTTGTGATTAATAAATTTGTTTTTGCTTTATCTAAACCAGTGTGTGGGGATCATAACTCTGGAAGAAAGCTGTTGCATATTCCGGGGGCACATTTTATGAGCTTATGCTGTACAGTTCCCTGTGCAGTGCAAGACGATGTAATTTTGGGTTTATACTCCAGAGGGAGTGTGTGCCTGGGGAGTTGCCTTTGCTGTTGCCTTCCTATGCAGGGGCTGGTCAAAGCTCCTGCATGTAACTGCAGCTGGGTGTGTCCCTTCCTGTATGTAGTCTGGTGAAAGCGCAAGCCTGGAGGGCTTTGGAGCTTGTCACAGCAGTACAGTGTAAGCGGCAGCCCAGGCTGCTGGGTAGGGGGGCTCAGTGGTACCCCAGTTCCAAGTGGCACCCCAGGGGGAACCCGTCAGTCGGAATAGTGTCAAACCTGAAGCCGAAAGCAGCATTGGAGTTTATAGTCAAGTTCCAGACGGGTTGATGCCAAGGATCAGAGT
Organism: Platysternon megacephalum; assembly: GCA_003942145.1. Lineage (NCBI taxonomy): Eukaryota > Metazoa > Chordata > Testudines > Platysternidae > Platysternon > Platysternon megacephalum. Next base: position 7,920,001 of record QXTE01000060.1, on the reverse strand, counting down.
CTCAATTGGGTTTCAGGTCTGGGTCAGGAAGCAAGGTCCAAAGCAAGATGAGGTCGAAGCCAGGAGTTCAAGTGCAAGAATGGTCATTGCAACTACAGAAGATCCACATTGTTACCTGGACACTTCCTGGAATGCCTCTTGGGTTTATATAGGGTGGGGAGCCAATCAGGAGGCTAATGCCTGTCAAACCCCTTGAGGTGGGACTTCCCATTGTCTGTGTCTGCAGTGGGTAGTGGAGCACAAGAGAAACGTAACCAATTCCATGTCAAGGACTGTATCCCCAAGGCTTTGAATGGGGATGTTTGTGTTGCAATGAGAGCAGAGTGTAAATTGGTGAGAGGAGTGTTAGAGACAGAGTTTTGAGAAAGTAGGACATGGGTTTGGAAGAAAATCTCCTCCTATAAAAATTGTTTAAACTCTAGAGCGAAGTTTGGATCCCAAGTTTATTAAGGAAAACTTTTTGGATGCATTCCTGACAAAGAAAAGTGCTGAAACAATAACTGAGTTTTCTTAAAAGGGGCTTGAGTATTTAACCTAGTTAAATTTAGAGAGCTTCAATTCCTGTTGAAATGTTTGGGTAAAGGAATTGAACCATGATACAGCTCTGACATCAGATTTGTTGTTTGCTCAGATTTTTTTTGCCCCTCTTGAGTTACAACTTTACATAGCTCTGGTTTATTGTTTTAGAGACAAACTCTGACTCTGCTCCATAACTTGGTATGGGTCATTGGCATGAATCAAGTGTTGTTCTGGCCAGAGATTTTCAGGAACTGGGACAACTGTAGAAAGCTTCTGAAGAGTCCAGAGATTAGTAGATTGCCAACATCAAATAACTCCCTGTGTGTAGTTCCACATAGCCGAGGACTGGAATTTAATCAATGATTTTTTCCCTTATTAAAAAAAGTCGGTTAAAGAGGATAACTGATGCTAGACTGTAGTTGCTATTCTCTTGTAATAACTACAGTTGTGTTCAGTTGCTACTCATGTAAGATATATTTGCCCACTGACTGTAAACAACAAGAAAAATACAATTTTACATAGAAACTCATTTTAAATTAGGTTTATTTTCTTTGATAAAATGTCCATAATTTTCACTTTGGTTGCCAATTGTCATTAATTGATGTCAGTAATGATGTCATAGTGGTCCTAATTCATGGGAAGTTACATTTTTCCTTTGAAATGGTAATAGTTAATATCAGTTCTTCTTCGAGTGATTGTTCATGTGTATTCCACAGTAAGTGTGCGTGCTTGCCACGTACACCGGTGCCGGAAGTTTTCCCCCTAGCAGTACCTGTAGGGGAGCGCCCCTAGTGACCCCTGGAGTGGCGCCTCTATGCTGCGGTATAAGGGGCGCTGTGTGCTCCCCCCATCCTCAGTTCCTTCTTGCCGCCAGTTAAGGTGGCTTCGGAACTGCTCTGCTCCAGCTTGTCTGCAGCTTTCCTCGAACTCTTGTTCGTTCATCATAGTAGTACCTGTAGTTGAAGTAGTTAGATTAGATTAGTTTAGTTTGGTGCACCCAGGTCGGGGCATGCCCTGTGCCCCAGGCTTTAAGTCGTGCAACACTTGTAGGTGGCCGATGCCAGTGAGTGAGCTGCACGCGGACTGTTTACACTGTCTGGGGGAAACCCATCTCAGCGATCGCTGCAAGATTTGCAGGTCTTTCAAGCCTCAGACCAAGAGAGAAGGGGACATTCGGCTCTGGGCTATCCTGATGGAGTCGGCATTGACCCCAACTCTGGTGCATCGCTCCGAGTCGGTACCGCGGTGTCGGTGCGTGGCAACCCCTGGGTGCCATCTACCAGTCGGCACCACTCCCCATCCGCAGGGCACGCCAAGAAGGCTAAGAAGAGGCCTTCGCTGCTGCAGCACCGGAGCAAGACCGGGGGGGAGGCTAGACCCATGTTGGTCAGTCCTCGGTCCCCATCGGCCTCCGACTCGGGTCGAGCAGAGTAGCCTGGCCCATTTGGAGCAGGCTTCCCCAGATGTCCGGATGCCCTCTACGCCGGAGGCCCTGCAAGTGGCTGGGGACGTTCTGTCCTGCTGGTACCAGGGGCACCGCCAACGCTGGCTCCCCGGTCCAGAGGCAAGCCACCGCTGGGATCTCCGCAGTCACCCCCCCCTCCCCCTCCGCTCGGTACCGTTCGCGGTCAAGGGAATGTTCCTGATGCCATTCGCCGCTCAGCGACCGCCCCATGCATAGTCCACGCCAGTCACCGTTGACCCCTACCAGGTTGTCTGGCTGGGTTCCGACTGACGGGCTTCAGGCACTGCTCCGCATCGAGGAGTGGGCCCCGTCGAGACAGACAGCACTGAAGGTCCTCGTCTCCGAGGGGCTACTGTAGCCAATCGCGACACAGACGTCGACGCCATTCCCATTCGTCGTCTCGCTCCAGGACCCTGCCACAGCAGATGTAGTGGCACCGGGCTCCTTGGCCAGCACTGTGGTACCAATAGGCCCCATGGCCACCGACGCAGCCCCCAGTGGGAGCTCGCTCGGTGGCCGGAGCCTCGGAACGGCCATCGGCCTCTCTTTCCCAGCCTCCTAGGAAGGAGTTGGTGGGACGTGCATCTTTGGTTCCATGCCCGGAGGGCGACCAAGTGGTGGGACCCCCGGTACCGGTGGGTATGCAGAGTACCACGACCACCTCCTCACCCTCCCTTGATGGAGCGATTATGGCCCCTCCTCCCCATGTCCCGCAGGAGGACTCTAAAGCCCACCAGGATTGGGCCAAAAGAAACCTGATGAGGTTCAACAAGGACAAGTGCAGAGTCCTGCATTTAGGACGGAAGAATCCCATGCACTGTTACAGACTAGGGACCGAGTGCCTAGGCAGCAGTTCTGCAGAAAAGGACCTAGGGGTTACGGTGGACGAGAAGCTGGATATGAGTCAACAGTGTGCCCTTGTTGCCAAGAAGGCTAACGGCATTTTGGGCTGTATAAGCAGGGGCATTGCCAGCAGATCGAGGGACGTGATCGTTCTCCTCTATTCGACATTGGTGAGGCCTCACCTGGAGTACTGTGTCCAATTTTGGGCCCCACACTACAAGAAGGATGTGGAAAAATTGGAAAGAGTCCAGCGGAGGGCAACAAAAATGATTAGGGGGCTGGAGCACATGAGTTATGAGGAGAGGCTGAGGGAACTGGGATTGTTTAGTCTGCAGAAGAGAAGAATGAGGGGGGATTTGATAGCTGCTTTCAACTACCTAAAAGGGGGTTCCAAAGAGGATGTTCTTGTTCTGTCATCTGGTACCACTGTGGAGTAATGGTCTCAAGTTGCAGTGGGGGAGGTTTAGATTGGATATTAGGAAAAACTTTTTCACTGGGAGGGTGGTGAAGCACTGGAATGGGTTACCTAGGGAGGTGGTGGAATCTCCTTCCTTAGAGGTTTTTAAGGTCAGGCTTGACACAGCCCTGGCTGGGATGATTTAGTTGGGATTAGGTCCTGCGTTGAGCAGGGGGTTGGACTAGATGACCTTCTGAGGTCCCTTCCAACCCTGATATTCTATGATTCTATGATCTATTGAAAAGGGTGGCATCAACCCTCCACCTTCAGGCTGAGAAGGTGGAGGAACCCTCAGACTCCATCTTCAACATCCTATCGGCCTCGGTTCCGGGCAGGGTGGCTCTCCCACTCCACGAAGGTGTGGCAAAAATTTCAAATGCCGTGTGGCAAACCCCAACTTCCTTGCCCCCCCCCATCTTTAAGAGGGCTGAACGGAAGTACTTTGTGCCCACCAAGGGGCATGAATACCTGTACACCCACCCTGCCCCCAACTCCCTGGTGGTCAAGTCGGTCAACCACAGGGAGCGACAGGGCCAACCAGCCCCTACGCCGAAAAATAAAGACTCAAGGAGGCTGGACTTATTTGGGAGAGAGGTTTATTCGTCCTCGAGTTTCCAGTTATGGGTGGCGAACCATCAGGCTTTCCTGGGTCAGTATGAGTTCAATTTGTGGGGCTCTCTACCCAAATTCGAGGACTCCCTGCAGGAGCATGACAGGAAGGAGTTCAAAGCTCTGGTGGAGGAGGATACAGCGGCTGCCAGGGAAACCCTGCAGGCGGCGTCGGATGCGGCGGATACAGCTGCATGGTCCATGAGGAGGGCATTGTGGCTCCTGCTGTCTGGGCTGTCCAGTGAGGTGCAGAACTCCTTGCAGGACCTTCCGTTTGATGGCAAGGCCCTGTTTGCGAAACAGACGGACGTGAAGCTGCATGGCCTGAAAGATTCCCGCACTACGCTTAAGACACTTGGCCTCTATGTTCTGGCTCTGGCTAGACCTAAGTTTAAGCCGCAGAAGGCTCCCACCCAGACCACCCACTCTAAATATGAGCCCCTTTATAAAAAGTCATGGGACTATAAGAAACGTCCACAGAGGCAGTCCCGGTCTGCCTCCCAGCCTGGGTGCTCCAAGGGTAAACAGGTGAGGAAACGTCAGTTTTGACAGGATGCCTGGGAGTGACCTACTAGTTCACACCAGGGATCCACCTGCAATAAAGCTTCCCTTCTCCAACCGGTTGTGTGCTTTTTCTCCCAGAGTGGTCGCGGCTGACCTTGGACCAATGGTTCCTCAACACCATCTCCCGGGGCTACACCCTCCAATTTACCTCTACCTCGCCCATCCACCCTCTGCCCCCATCCCTCCTGGAGGACCCCTCTCATGAGGCCCTGCTTGAGCAGGAGGTGGGGTGGCTCCTTGGCCTAGGAGCGGTGGAAGTGGTGTCAGCGGAGTTCAAAGGCAAGGAGTACTACTCCCGCTATTTCCTTATCCCAAAGGCCAAAGGGGGCTCAGGCCCATCCTGGACCTGCGAGGCCTGAACCAGTACATTGTAAAGCTCAAGTTTCGCATGGTCTTTCTGGACTCCATCATCCCCTCCCTGGATCCTGGGGACTGGTACGCTGCCCTCGATCTGCAGGACGTGTACTTCCACATTCATATATTTGAGGGGCACAGGCACTTCCTCCGTTTCACAGTTGGACAGGAGCACTACCAATTTACAGTCCTCCAGTGGACAGGCCAAATGGCTCCCAGGGTATTCACAAAGTGCATGTCTGTGGTGGCGGCCTACCTCAGACGTTGTGGGGTCCAGATCTTCCCCTATCTGGATGACTGGCTGACAAGGGCAGCTCCCGGTCGCAGGTGCGGAATCATGTGGTGCTCCTCCTGTCCACGTGCGCCACCCTGGGCCTGTTGGTGAACAACACCAAGTCCACGTTAGTCCCAGTACAGCGCATAGAGTTTATCGGGGCAGTCCTGGATGTGACGTCGGCCAGGGCCTCCCTCCCACCAGACAGATTTGAGTCCCTGAAAGGGCTCATCGACACAGTCATAACGTTTCCTGTGACGACAGCCAGAGCGTGTCTCCAGCTCCTGGGTCACGTGTCGGCTTGCACATATGTGGTTCGCCACGCCAGACTCAGGATGAGGCCCCTCCAGCTCTGGTTGGCCTCGGTGTTCTCCCAGGCCAGAGACAGGAGATCGCCTCCCTACAATGGTGGTCCTCCCTGGGGAACATGCTCCGAGGGTCCCGTTCAGGGGCAGGCCCCCATTGGTGGAGCTGGTCTCTGACGCTTCAGACCTGGGGTGGGGAGCCCATGTGAGGGACGTTCAGACCCAAGGTCTGTGGTCTGCGCAGGACCTTGCCCTGCATATAAATGTCAAGGAACTCAGGGTGGTCTGGCTGGCATGCGTGGCCTTCCGCTCGTACCTGGAGGGCAGAGTGGTCAGGGTTCTCACGGACAACACGGCCTCGATGTTTTACATCAACAGGCAAGGCGGGGCCTGCTCTTCTGCCCTCTGCCAGGAAGCCCTCAGGCTGTGGGACTTCTGTATAGCTCACGACATTTGCTTACAGGCCTAGCACCTACCGAGCGCCCTGAACTCGCGGGCGGATTGCCTGAGTGGAGACTTCTCCTCTCAGCACGAGTAGTCTCTACACCCAGAGGTGGTGCACAGACTTTTCCAAGAGTGGGGAACTCCCCAGGTGGACCTGTTCATGACTCGGCAGAACCGCTGGTGTCCCCGGTTCTGCTCTGTTGGGGGAGGGGAAGGCCGTGAATGGGCGCTATATCCGATGCCTTCCTCCTATCCTGGTCAGGCCAGCTTCTCTGTGCCTTCCTCCTGATCCCGCTGATCAGCAAGGTCATGGAAAAGATAAAGATGGACAGGGCTCTGGTCCTCCTGATTGCCCCGGCATGGCCCAGGCAACATTGGTATAGGACCTTCACGAGCCAGGCAGTCACCCCGACGTGGCCATTGCCGTCCCGCCCGGACCTGCTCTACCAGGGCCACCTCCTCCACCCCAACCTAGCGGTACTCCACCTCACAGAGTGGCTGCTCAATGGTTAGGCAGGGAGGAAAGGACGTGCTCGGAAGGGGCTCAGCGTGTCTTTTTGGAAAGCAGGCAACCCGCCACGCGTCAAGCCTATTTGGCAAAGTGGTCTCAGTTTTCCAGATGGGTGACTGAGCGGGGCGTTTCCCCTGTGGCTGCCCCGATCAAGCTCATTTTAGACTATCTCCTTCACCTTAGAACCCAAGGTCTGGTTTCCTCGTCCGTCAAGGTGCACTTGGCGACCATATCGGCCTTCCACCCGCCAGTGCAGGGGCACACAGTATTCTCCCATGCTATGACTGGCCAATTCCTTAAGGGTTTGGATCGTCTCTTCCCATATATTAGGCCCCCAGTCCCACAGTGGGACCTGAACTTGGTGCTGGCCCAGTTAACGGGTCCCCCCTTTGAGCATTAGCTACATGCTCCTGGTCGCACCTCTCGTGGAAGGTAGCCTTCCTTGTGGTGATGTCGTCTGCTAGACGGGTCTCGGAACTCAGGGTCCTGACCTCCGAGCCCCCATACACGGTGTTCCATAAGGATAAGGTTCAGCTCCGCCCACATCCTTCATTCCTCCCAAAGGTGGTCTCCACCTACCACATGGGTCAGGACATTTTCCTGCCAGTCCTCTGCCCCAAGCCCCATATGTCCAGTGAGGAGTGCCGCCTCCACATGCTGGATGTGAGACGGCCTCTGGCCTTTTACCTGGAGCGGACTAAGCCGTTCAGGAAGTCTTCACAGCTGTTCATCGTCTCGGCCGAACACATGAGGGGTCGGCCGATCTCTACTCAGTGGCTCTCCAAATGGATCACCACCTGCATCCGTACCTGTTATGACCTGGCGGGAATCCCTCCGCCATCAATTGTGAGGGCACACTCGACTAGGACGCAAGCCTCGTCAGCTGCCTTTTTAGCCCATGTCCCTGTTCAGGACATTTGCAGGGCTGACACATGGTCTTCAGTTCACATGTTCACCTCGCATTATGCGATCATCTCCCAGACCAGGGAAGACGCCGGGTTCGGCAGGGCTGTGCTCCATCCCAAGAGTTTGTGAACTCCTACGCACCTCCAACAGATATAGCTTGGAATCACCTATTGTGGAATACACATGAGCAAGCACTCGAAGAAGAAAAGACCGTTACCTTTTCCGTAACTTTTGTTCTTCGAGATGTGTTGCTCATGTCTATTCCACATCCTGCCCTCCTTCCTCTCCGTCAGAGTTGTCTGGCAAAAAGGAACTGAGGGTGGGGGGAGCGTGCAGCACCCTTTATACCGCGCCATAGAGGCGGCACTCCAGGGGTCACTAGGGGCGCTCCCCTACAGGTACTGCTAGAGGAAAAACTTCTGGCACCGGTGCACGTGGCGAGCACACACACCTACTGTGGAATAGACATGAGCAACACATCTCGAAGACCACCAGTTACAGAGTCTCTTACTCCACCTTTGCTCATTCAATAAATATAGGTTGATTTAGCCACACAAATCCCACTAATTTTAAGTGGAGGTGAAGGATAAATCCCCTAGCTGACCATGAAAATCTCAAGCATAGGGATGCCGCTGCCTACAGCAAGACTATTGAGATGGCAGAAAATTCCTCCTAGACACTCAACATCAGCTTCTTGCTTGTCATCCTAAAAAGTCAGTGGTCTTAAGTGCTTAGAATATTTTGCCTTTGAATCATATCAAATCTTTTATGCATAAACATATATAATATGGTCATGACACATGTGGCTGTTGAGATGAATGCAACTGGGAGACTAAGGAAGCTTGCCTGCGGTGGAAGGCAAGGAGGTAGGATTGTGTAGTGGTGGTGGGTTTTTGTTTTTTCCTTTCCTTAACTTGCAGGTGCTCTACAAGGAAGAATCCACAATGGGAGGAAAATGGCATATCACCAATGCCACTGCTAGCTCTTCCTCTGCCTGCACCTGTTTGCTCCCCCTTATTCCCTCCGACAGGCACCTTGACCTTGGAGACTTCCACCCAGGCCCTGGTCTTGACTTTCTGGGATTGTGGCCTGCATGTCCCTGCCAACATAAACCAGGCACGAGGAGCCACCTGATGTGAGATATGTCTGTTGGAGAAGTCCCTGACGAAGCAGGTTAGAGAACTTCAGGAGGAGGTGATTCATCTGCATAGCATCTGGGAGCCCGAGGATTTGTCTGAGAGGATGCCTGTGGAAACCTCTTAGATGGAGAATGCTAGCTGACTACAGCAGCACCAGAGGAGGAAGGAGAACTGTCTGCTCTACAGGGAGGAGACTGGCTGCTGGCAACCTTGGGCAGTAGACAGTGCTTCTTTCCCCTCACCCCGCCTCTCCCGATTCCTCCCTTCATTGAGGTGAAGAACTAATATGCCATACTGGTAACAGGAGGTGAGGAGCATATGAAGAAAAACTTTCAAACAATAAAGACAGTTAAGTACTGAAATAAGCTTCCAAGGAAGGTTGTGGAATCCCTATCAATGGAGGCTTTTAAGAACAGAACAGGTTGGAGGGAAACCCTTTCTAGCTGTAGCTGCTCTTGATATATCAATAGATGTGTCTCCAATTCCAGTTGCAGTGATACAGTTTGACTGGATGAATCATAGAAGACTAGGGTTGGAAGAGACCTCAGGAGGTCATCTAGTCCAACCCCCTGCTCAAAGCATAGTTGCTGCCTCTGCCAGCCTCTTCCCTGCTTCCTTCCAGGGAGCTGTCTCCAAGATTTCCTCTGCCTGCTGGAAGTGAGCTGGAAGTTCCCTGCAGACCTGGATCATTCTATACATTTTTTTTGGTGATGATCTGTAGTGTGAATCTCATCTACACAGGATCTCTTGGGCCTGAATCCAGCCTGTTCTACTCTAATCTTTGCATCCACTGCTGCTTTTGTCCTGTGTAGTAATATGTTGCAGAGACCACAATCTTTGCATTGCTAAACTGAAATTAAAACTGAGAAAGATCAGCTTGAGCGAGAAAGCACCAAAGAAAATCACCAGTTCAAAACTGAAAACGAGTACTGTGAGAAATTCCAACTTGAATTAAGGAACAGGTCTGAAGCACTGCCAAAGGACTGACACACAGACTGGATCTGAGGAAAAGTGGGCATTGCTTAGAGACCATGTGATTCAAGCTGCAGCAATCAGTTGGATGTCAACATAGATGGAGCAAGTAAACTGGATAAGCAGAGAGATGTGGTGTCTCACTGAGGGAGGAAAAATACTGAAACGAAAACTTCTGAATGATAAGACCAATGAAGTATGGGAAAAACCAAAGGAGGATTACATGAAAGCAGACAAAGTATCATGTAGTGAAAAGCAGCTCAAGGTAAGATAAATGGAGATACGTTGAAGATCTAGTAACTGAAGCTGCTGCTATGATAGGAAACCATAGAGCTATTCACCGAGTGACTAAAATCCTATGGGGAAATTTCAAACCAGGAAATGGGCCCAATACAAATCAAAGATGGAAAAATGCTTACAACTGGGGCAGAACAGAAAAATAGATGGGCAAAGAAGTCCTCAACAGACCCAGCCCTACCTCAGCACCAGACTTTGATGAAACATACAAATCTGATCAAATATGCATCAAAATGAAATAAAACATAGTGTGACTTCATGTTCTTTAAATCAAAGTTTCTTTGATACTTTGTCTACTGTATACTAACATATAGCAAGTTTACATATTTTCTGTTTTGGTTGATAGAGAATTGTGTTGACATAACATATTTAGAAGTCTGTAAGATTTTGAATTGGTATCACGTAACATTTGGATTAAAAAAATAGCACCGTGCAAAATCAATGCAACACAGTAAATGGATTAAAAATGGGCTAACTGATTGCTCTGAGTGCATAATTGTAAATGGAGAAACCTTATCCCAAGGTAATATTTCTAGTAGGGATCCACAAAACTCTGTTTTTGGCCCAATGCTATTCAATATCTTTATCAGTGATCTGGAAGAAAATATAAATTCATTACTGGTAAAGTTTGCAGATAGAGCACTTTGGTGGAGATAAATAATTATAAGGACAGGTTAGTTTTACTGAGCCCTCTGGATTGCTTGGTGAGCTGGTCTTATTTGAACAACATGCATTTTAGTACAGCCAAATGAAATATTATATATCTATGAACAAAGAGCATAGGTCCACTCGGATGATGAGGAACTGTATTTTGGAACGCAGTGACTGAAAGAGATTTAGGGGTCATGGTGCGTAACCATCTGAACATGAATTTGCAGTGTAAAGTAGTGGTTAAGAAAGCAAACATGATTGTTGCGTATATAAAGAGAGTAATATCAAGTAGGAGCAGAGAGGTGGAATTACCTCTGCATATGGCATTAGTGAGACCACTATAAGAATAATGTGTCCAATTCTGGTGTCCTCACATTAAAAAGCATGTTGACATAGTGTAAAAGATTCAGAAATGAAGTACAAGAATAATTCAAGGTTTAGCAATTTTACTTACAATGGGAGACTAGAATCATAGACTTTAAGGTCAGAAGGGACCATTATGATTGTCTAGTCTGACCTCCTGCACAATGCAGGCCACAGAATCTCACCCACCCACTCCAGTATCAAACCCCTAACCTATGTCTGAGCTATTGAAGTCCTCAAATCGTGGTTTAAAGACGTCAAGGTGCAGAGAATCTTCCAGCAAGTGACCCGTGCCCCACGCTGCAGAGGAAGGCGAAAACCCCCCAGGGCCTCTGCCAATCTGCCCTGGAGGAAAATTCCTTCCCAACCCCAAATATGGCCATCAGCTAAACCCTGAGCATGTGGGCAAGACTCACCAGCCAGACACCGAGGAAAGAATTCTCTGTAGTAACTCAGATCCCACCCCATCTAACATCCCATCACAGGCCATTGGGCATATTTACCGCTAATAGTCAAAGATCAATTAATTGCCAAAATTAGGCTATTCCATCATACCATCCCCTCCATAAACTTATCAAGCTTAGTCTTGAAGCCAGATATGTCTTTTGTCCCCACTGCTCCCCTTGGAAGGATGTTCCAGAACTTCACTCCTCTGATGGTTAGAAACCTTCATCTAATTTCAAATCTAAACTTCCTGATGGCCAGTTTATATCCATTTGTTCTTGTGTCCACATTGGTACTGAGCTAAAATAATTCCTCTCCCTCCCTGGTATTTATTCCTCTGATATATTTGTAGAGAGCAATCATCTCTCCCCTCAACCTTCTTTTGGTTAGGCTAAACAAGCCAAGCTCTTTGAGTCTCTTTTCATAAGACAGGTTTTCCATTCCTCGGATCATCCTAGTAGCCCTTCTCTGTACCTGTTCCAGTTTGAATTCATCCTTCTTAAACATGGGAGACCAGAACTGCACACAGTATTCCAGATGAGGTCTCACCAGTGCCTTGTATAACGGTACTAACATATCCTTATCTCTACTGGAAATACCTCTCCTGATGCATCCCAAGACCGCATTAGCTTTTTTCACGGCCATATCACATTGGTGGGTCATAGTCATCCTGTGATCAACCAATACTCCGAGGTCCTTCTCCTCCTCTATTACTTCCAACTGATGCATCCCCAGTTTATAACAAAAATTCTTGTTATTAATCCCTAAATGTATGACCTTGCACTTTTCACTATTAAATTTCATCCTATTACTATTACTCCAGTTTACAAGGTCATCCAGATCTTCCTGTAGGATATCCCGGTCCTTCTCTGTATTGGCAATACCTCACAGCTTTGTGTCATCCGCAAACTTTATTAGCACATTCCCACTTTTTGTGCCAAGATCAGTAATAAAAAGATTAAATAAGATTGGTCCCAAAACCGATCCCTGAGGAACTCCACTAGTAACCTCCCTCCAGCCTGACAGTTCACCTTTCAGTACGACCCATTGTAGTCTCCCCTTTAACCAGTTCTTTATCCACCTTTCAATTTTCATATTGATCCCCATCTTTTCCAATTTAGCTAATAATTCCCCATGTGGAACCATATCAAATGTCTTACTGAAATCGAGGTAAAAAAAGAAGTTCAATCTATTTAGTTTATCCAAGAAAAAGTTAAGGTGACTTCTGGTGGTAGAGGGCCCTTTAACATAGCAGGGGAAAAATGCCTAAGAAGATCCAAAAGATGGAAACTAAAACTAGACAAATTAAATTAGAACTGGGGTGCAATTTTGAACCGTAAGGGTAATTAACCATTAGAACAATTTATCAAGGGATGTGATAAATTCTGTTACTTGAAGTCTTTAAATCAAGACTGGATAGCTATCCAAAAGGTATACTAGATTTCAAACTAGGTAAACACAGTAATGTACAAAGTAGGCAACTATATCTCGACACTCAAGAGGTGAAGCAAGTAAATAGTTTCTAATAATCAGATGGAAGATGCAATGAAAAAGTCAAGAGAAGGATACAGCTTATAAAAAAAAAAAAAAAAAAAAAAAGCATTGAACAACTTCCAAAGATTTCTGTGTTGCTGGAAGTTATAACAACACATCTGCACTAGATTGCTGAAGTGCTACATATTGTCAGCTCCTCCTGTATGGATGTGAGAGCTGGACATTTAGGAAAGACATTGAGAGACAACTCAAAGTTCAAGTTTCAGTATTACAGAAGAATGTTAAACATTAGCTGGGTAACCAAAACTATGAACAATGAGATGATGAAAAGAATGAATTCTAAAAGAGCATAATTTCTTGAGACCCTTGGTAAGAATAACCTCTTCCTGTGGACAGGGCCGGCGCAACCCATTAGGCGACCTAGGCGGTCACCTAGGGCGCGGCTATTTTGGGGGCGCCGCGCTGCGGCCGCCCGTTCAAATTTGAGGGCGGGACCTTCCGCCGCTGGGGGCGGCATTTCGGGGGCGGGACCTTCCGCCGCCTAGGGCACCGGAAGAGCTGGCGCCGCTACTGCTTGTGGACACATGACTGATTGCAGAGTGACTCAGTTCTTGCACTCATACTATCTGGGCATGATAACAGGCAAACTGTGAAGAGGAAGAAAGAGCCAGCTATGGCAGGAATTGACTGGTATCCAAATGAGGATGAAAGTTTTACAACTCTGTCATGACTGAAAAAGATGGAAGTGGTGGTCAACAACCTCCATATGAAAGATGTCACTGGAAGAATAGAAGTATATCTCAAACAGAAGTTAGGGGCTTGATGCAAGCATTATTGGGTGAAATTCTATGGCCTATATCATGCAGGAGGTCAGAATAGATCATAATGGTTCCTTTGGCTTTAAAATCTATGATTCTATAATGTATGCCATTGTTTTATGTAGATCTTGATCAGCGCCGGCTCCAGGGTTTTTGCTGCCCCAGGCAGCAAAAAAAAAAAAAAGCCGCGATTGCGATCTGCGGCGGCAATTCGGCAGGAGGTCCTTCGCTCCGAGCGGGAGTGAGGGACCCTCTGCCGAATTGCCGCCGAATAGCTGGACGTGCCGCCCCTCTCCCGAGCGGCCACCCCAAGCACCTGCTTGTTCAGCTGGTGCCTGGAGCCGGCCCTGATCTTGATTGTGTAAATGTCTTCATGAGGGTGGATCTCTGCAGCTGCCAGCTTGGATCCAGTTGCAGCCAGTTTACATTACAACTTCTAACATGCCAGCTCGGGGATCTCTCACATTTAAAGTATCTTTATATTGCAACTGAAATGGGGTGGTTGAATAAGGAGCATTTGGCTAGACATTTTAGGCATAATAGGCCCACAAGTCTTGGTGTAACTAGCAGAAACGTCCGACTAAAAATGGTTTTGCTTTTACTTACTGGCTGTTGACTTTTTCCTTCCCCAAAGCAGTAGAAGTGATGTTGATTTAAATAGAGTATTTTTTATAAAAGTAATTTAAGCTTGTTTTCAAGAAAATATTATTCTGTTCATCTCTCTCTCTCTCTCTCTCTCTCTCTCTCTCACAGCTGGTTGTGGATAATGATTCTAATCTTGCTGCTTGGTTTAAGCACGTGCCATTGTGTATTTTCTTCTCTTGGTCAGTGTCTTCTTCCCTAGAATGATAAAGTGAAAATTAATGAGGTGCATTTGGAGTGTCCACCTATTCCCCATGGTATTAATTGCTCTTTAGTGGAGGAAACAGCAAATCTATGATGCACCTGAATGACATTGTAACTTCACAAGTGGATAAAAGCATAAGAGAGTTCCACTGGTACCAATATTTTTAGAATAAAGCTCAGTTTAAAAAAACAACAACACTCTGCTGCAACATCTTCATTACAGATGTTACTTTTGTTGAATAAACAACAAACAACATCTGCTACTTGAATAAATCTGGAAGCAAGACTGGATGTGCTAATATTAATTTTGATTTTAAAAGTAACTTGTCTCTTATACAGTCAATTTATAACCCAAATCTTTTATTAGGTTAACAGCAAGCTTTTTGCTACAGGTGCCCATATGGCCTTGCCTGGAGAAAGCTTACAAATTATCACTTATGCCAGCTGTGTTCTGGACAATATAGTTGCCAAAAATAATTCTCCTTTGTCATCTTCATCTTTCATATAAGGATCCCTGTGTAACTTGCAAACATTTATTAATGAAGCCTCAATGCATCCATGTGAGAAAACTAAGTCTTATACTCATTGTGTGTGTAGAGAGAGAAAAATTAGGCACAGAGAAGTTATGGATGGGATTATTAAAAGCACTCAGTATTGACCCGCTTTCACTGTGGTCAATGGGAGTTTTACCATCAGTGTCAATGGGAACAGAGTTAGGCCAATCCTAAGGGCTTTTGAAAAACCCACCCTACGTGACTTGTACCAAGATATTGATGGAACTGGGGATGGACCAGGAGCTGTACAATGATGTCTACTGAGCTCCCATTAAACAATTTGGACAGATTTTTTTTTTTATTATTTTTTTTTTACAAAAAATTCTTGTTTCAATGGGTTAGGCTCTTTCAAACTCTCTCATATGCCCTTGAAACTCAATTCAAGTTAGAACTATGTTAGTGCTACTAAAAGAGGGTGTTGCCTGATCCTCTCATTTCCACATTTAATGTTAACGGTGCTGGCAACATGCCTCTGTACTTCCTAGATCTTAAATGAAGATTATCCAGTTTTACGCTTATGGAAGCATGGTGACTTTTTCTGTCTCTGGTGATTTTTCTTGAATCAACAACTGTCTGTTGTTCATAGTGCAGGCTGAGTGCTTTTCTTCTGTTCTTGGTGCCATAAAGTACTATGTACTACATGGCCTATGAGGTAGAGTGAGCACTTTACAATAAGGGGCAATATATTAGAGGACAACTTCGTGGGTACTAAATCAAAATATTTTTTGTTCTTTCATATCACATTTGTCTATGGTTATGAAAACCTAGCCCCATTCGAAGATGCTCCATTGTCTCTAAAGATTGTGTGTTTGTGGGAGCAGAAAGCACTATCTAGGAACAGTTGCTTTTCAAGAGTGAACTTGAAGTGACATCACAAACAGGAGATTCATAGATATTTTTTTAAGGCCAGAAGGGACCATTGTGATCAATTACTCTGACCTCCTGTATAACACATGTCACAAGACTTCCCTGAAATAATTCCTGTTTGAACTAGAGCAGGGGTCTCAAACTCAAATGACCTCGAGGGCCACATGAGGACTAGTACATTGGGCCGAGGGCCGCATTTACTGACACCCCCCCACCCCGCTGCCCTCGGCCCCGCCCCCACTCCACCCCTTCCATGAGGCCCCGCCCCTGCCCCGCCTCTTCCCACCCCTTCCCTGCCCCCATTCCAACCCCTTCCCCGAAATCCCCACCCCAACTCTGCCCCCTCCCTGCCAGGGGGCACAGGAGAGGTGTGGGGTGCGGTGGGGGCTCAGAGCAGGGGGTCGGGGTGCGGCAGGGGACTCAGCGCAGGGGGTCGGGGTACAGCAGGGGGCTCAGGGTAAGGGGTTAGGGTGCAGGGTGCAGCAGGGGGCTCAGGGCAGGGTGTCGGGATGTGGGGTGTGGCGTGGGCTCGGGGCAGGGTGTCGGGATGTGGGGTGTGGCTGGGGCTCAGCGCAGGGGGTCGGGGTGCAGCAGGGGGCTCAGGGTAAGGGGTTGGGGTGCAGGGTGCA